>JAYEVE010000914.1:0-54540 GCA_036346375.1 Guadua angustifolia | reverse complement strand
AGTATTGAAATCATTTTTTAATTTGGCCAGGGAGCTCGGCATTCAATATAGAAGGAAACAACAATAGCCATACGATCACACACACACCCTACCCACACACACCCACACACACGCACACACACGTGATTGCACCGGCACTCGTGCGCACCCGTGGGCAGCACACCTTCTGGCGATGTTGGCCAGCGAGCCACAGGCTCGTTCGCAAGTATTGAAATCATCAAAACAGGCATTGACATCACTGAAATAAGTGTAAAGATAATGAAAACCGTGAGAAATAGTGTATGGCAACTTAATTTATATAGGGCAAAGTAAACTAAAATAACGTATGGGAGACGAATTGGAAAAAAAAACAACTAACTTACAGTGGTGTTTATGGATTTTTGTTTTTGAAGAGAGAGCACAAATTAAAGGGAAAGGAAGTACAGTATATATTCTCTGGAGAAAAAGTAGAAGAAGGTGTATGTATTCATCGATCGACAGTTTCTCACTGATGCATGATTAATTCGCGATTCTTCCCTAACAACCAAGTTGGCCAGGGCTAGCTCTAGTTGTGTGCATTAGCATGCAGTAGTTATATTTGATGGCTGCCTAAGCTAGCTACTACTCATAATGCATCAATCGATCGGTGTTACTATTGCTTCCTTGTTAGGTGAAGACGATGGTGCTCCAAGTGGCGTTTGGTTGATCCACTGCTTATGACGCAATATCTACCTGCGTCTTTATGCATGCGCACATTTGCAGTTGTTGAACATATTTTGGGAAATGTCTTTTTTATTGCTTCCCAGAGTATCTGAACTACTCTATTTCTTGATTGCAACACAATACTAGCTCTTTCCTGATACCCAATATAGGTTGCTTTAGCTTTCTCACATGAATGCTCGTATTCCCATGAATAAATGATCAAATGCTCGTATTCCCATAAATAAATGATGTCTATCTATGTATGTCTCTCCTTTCCAACATACTTAAAGGAGAAACCATTACTCTCACCGTTTAGAAACATAAAACTTATAGTTTAAATAATCTTATTTAGAAATAGTTTAAATGGTCTTGTTCAGACATATAAAACTTGTATATAGATTTAATAAGATTTTCTCGACTGTACTCTTATTTATTCTCTATCAACTATAAGCATTTATTCATTATCACTACACACAAAATATTATCTCTCATCCTCTAAGCCAATTAAGTGGGGTATCTAAATTATTTTCACTAATGCCTTTCTTAATTTTAACCCAATCTTAATTTTTGTGCAAAGTCAAAATACACCTTATATTCATGAACAGAGGGAGTAAAGTACTAGAATATATAAATACTCCTTATATTTCTGAACGGATGGAGTAAAGTAGCAGAATATATGAAAGGACATTAATGTCATTCCTGTTACTCCTTAATCCGTGTGTATAAAGCTATAGTGACTTATATTTGGTGTCGAAGATAGTACGATACTCTGTTTGATGATTGAGATAAAAAAAACAAGACAGAAAAATGCGATTTTCTGGAAGGGCACTAACAACCTAAAAAATCATGTGCAACTAATTTTATAATTGAACCCTAGAATGAAGTGAAAAAAATCATGTGCAATTTATTTTATAATTGAGCCCTTGAATGAAGTGAAAAAAAATTATGTGCAGTATTTTATAATTGAACCCTTGAATGAAGTGAAAAAATTCATGTGCAACTTATTTTAGAATTGAACCCTTGAATGAAGTAAAAAAATCATGTGCAATTTATTTTAGAATTGAGCCATTGAATGAAGTGAAAAAAAATTATGTGCAAGTTATTTTAGAATTGTGTATTGATTTAAATCCATTATCACAGTTGGTTCTGCAACGACCCTTATTTTTGCATAAAATGCTAAAATAAGAATCTATATGCAAACATTATTAATCCCATGATCAGTGGCTAGCACGCACATTTATAATGATTGATGTCACATCCATACTCTTTATTACAAATGATAATGGTAATTTATACAATAAAATCTTACAAGACAAAGTGAAATTGCAGCGGAAACGAATCAAAAGTCATGTAGTATGCCTATTCAACCCTTAGGCAACTGACAACTTATAATCCCTAGAAAAGATCATCGTTAGCATCCCCGAGTCCTGCGTTAAAATAAGTTTTGTTGAGCTAATCTGATTCTCCACTTAAAAACAACAAATAAGCAAGGGTGAATACTGACGTACTCCGCAAGCTTTTGCAAAACCTATAATATATGCATACCATTTCAAAGGAAAGACTTCTACGGTTAATTTGCATAAAGCCAATTTAAAATGTAAACGCAGAATAATAGATTGTAAACAAAATTTAAATAAAAGCAATTTAATGTAGAAAATAACAGTATGTAAGTACGAATAAATAAATTTCATGAACTTGGGTAATATGACCATATCCACGAACCAATTTTCTACCAACACCCGGTAGAAACCAGATTTTATGAAAATAAAAACAGCTAACTAGTGCTGGCGCACCAAGATTCCCATAACCATAGGAATGGCTTTTCGAAAAGTTTTAGGCTCTGCAGAAGTGTACATCTTTAACCACAAGTCATGACCTTTTCTTTTTACCGTATATTTCATGCACCTTTGGCGTAGTGGCCGGAATGTTCATGATGAAAACCTTTACATTACCTAGGTTAATGTCGGGACCCGGATTACCAAATCCGAACCCTCTGTGTTTCAACCGTGCTAGTCTAGGAACAGCTAGCACACACAGTCATACAGTGATGATAACACAGACATATCATAAAGTAATAACAGCAGATAAACAAAAGAGAGTAAACATCATCATCACATTATTACAAGTATCGAGCCTTACGGCTTAAGTGAGTAAGTAGCAGCGGAAATGTAGCAACAAAACGAGCCAGTCAATGTGCCCACAGGCAACCGACTGGGGTACGCTCCCTAGAAGATCGAGTCATCCTCCTCATCAAAGTCTTCACCACAGATGTCGAACGGTGGATCGCAGGCTCTTGGGTAGCCGCTTCTCCCATCATCTGCTTTATGGAATAAGCAGCCCCGCAATGAAAAGCGAGGGTGAGTATGCAACATACTCAGCAAGTCTCGGAAACTTAATGCAAATAACTAAATGCAAGGCTTAAACAAAGGAAGCATATAGGGTTCATTTGCATAAAGCGAAATTGAAATTTAAATACAAGTAATAATTTCATAAAGCATTATTTAACAAAATGTAAATAGCATAATTAATTAACCTTTGAAGTATAACAGTTTTCCAGGTTCCAACTACCTGGTTGGCTCCAACCACCAAACTAATATTCGGGAGCTCCAGCCGCTCGCGGATTCCCAACCACATTTTCATTTTTAAACCAAATCATCATTTTTCCATTTAAAACCAAAAACCATAAAATCTACTATGTGAAAGCGTTCCACGCTTGCCCTTATCCGTGGGCACGGCTACTCAAGTTGTTTTGACTCTGCAGAGATTGTACACTTTACCCACACGACATGATCAACCCATTTTGCCAAGCTATTGACACACTTCCTTTGGTGTGTCGGCAAGGAGATCATGACAAGGCTTTTACAATGCATAATACCGCTACCCACTTCGCCCGCTAAGGTTTCACCGCTGTTAGGGCTAAATCCGCCCAGTACAGAAGCCCCCTCTTGCGCCTTGCAAGTACCCTCCCGGCAAACCGCACAACCAAAATGGCGAAGTCAAATAACGATACATGCAAATTACTTAGCCAGGTCGTACCCATAATAGACATGTGGTTGTACTGTATATCATGGCCCAAGGTAACACACAATGGGTCCTTAATTGACTAGGGCGGAACAATCACATTCCAAAATTTTGTGCATCCCGCACCCACCATTCAACCATCCGCCCCAGTCTAAATCATTTTTCACTTTTATTCTTCAAATTAATACCGGCAACACCAATTGCCATATTTTCACAATTCAATTTGAATCAAATATGAAAGCATTTCCATAATGGTAAGGTACCGACGTGATTAAGCATGGCTAAGCATTTTCTACCGTCCCATAATATCAAAATAATTATTACTAATAGTAAATAAATTTTCCTAGGGTGTCAATGGTTGTCAAAATGAATATCAATGTGGTTATAACAGTTTAGCATTTATCTAAGCATTTAAAATGACATTAAAGTACAATACGCAAATAATAAGCATGCAATAATTTAAAACAAAATAGCATTTCATAAACTTGGGTTCAATATGGTCAAGGGAGACTTGCCTTCAACCTCTCCCGCTGCTGCTACCTCTGTTGGATGCTCCGCTTGCTCAACCGTTGCGTCGTCTACACGCGAAACGAGACAAAAATAAATAAAACAAATTCAAATAAAATCCAAAAATTCAAAAGAAAGATATCAACAGATAGATCTTGATTTTAGATGAATTTAGAAATTTGAATCGTTCGAATCGGAGTTCGGACGGAGAAGAACGGGCCTTCCGAAGTTTCTCGGGAGAGAAAATCGGAAAAATATTAAGGAGTGACACGTGTCGCTACGCTATTGGCTGGATTTCGAATTTTCGGAAATTAACCAGAAAAGGAAAAATAGTATCGCTGGCATGTGGGGTCCATGTGTCGGCGACTCGGCTCATGTAGACTTAGTTCACCGAGGGGCGCGCGGGTGACGTGTCAAACACATGGCGCGACGTGGCATGCACGTGGTGTTTACGTGGCAGTGACAAGGCGACACACAGGGCTTCGGCAGTGAGGTGACGCACACGTGACGATCTAGGGCTGATATGGCGACACCGTGGCGCACACGTGGCTCGCACGTGGCGCCACGTAGATCTAGAGTAAATGGTGGCGGCGACGTGGCAATGACATGGCGCCACGCGGCGATGATGTGGCGGCCACATGGCTTGCATGTGCGCCACGCGGATCTAGCACTTGCGGTGGAGGTGACGCGGCGCGCACGTGGCGATGACGTGGTAGGTGACGGTGCAGTGCAAGAAAAATCAAACGGGCGGTGAGATGGTTTACCGGACACAAGACGTTGATCCAAACCGTCGCTTTGCCGATCTACGGCGGTGGAGCAGTGTCGCGACGCGAAGAACACGACGGCGAGGCTGCGGTGTAACTCCACCGGCGCTGAAGAAGATGACATGGAAACGGCGCATAAGGGCTGGATCGAACTCAAAACTGGGTGGAATAGAACGAGTACCTCCCGGGAAACTCACTGGTACAAGCGAGGTCACCGGAGACTCACCGGAGAGGAAAAGATGATAGCGGAAAGGGCTCAGTCACGGCTGCGTACTCCGGTGAGGTCTTGCAGCCGCACGGAAGTGTCTCCGCCGGAGAGAGAAGATGGGATATGTGTTGCGCGAGGTGGAGAATGTGGCACGGAAGTTGGAGCGGCCTTAAATAGTCTAGGGTTGCGAGAAAAAGCACGGGAAGCGAGGTTGGTCGGGCGGCTGAGCTGCACGGGTGGCGGCGGGATTTCGGGCGACGTGGCGTCACGACGGCCGTCCGATTCGCAATTGATCGAACGAGCTTCATTATCTGACGGCAAAAGCAAATGTAGACCGTTGGATGCAAGATCTGACGGCGAAGAAAGAAACCGGTTTTAGGGTTAGGGTTTGCTATGGATGGCGGCGCGGCTCGCAGCCGTTGGATCGGCGATCAACGGTGGAGATGCGAGATAGGATTAGGGTTTAAAGATTTTGTCTTTAGTGCGGCGCACGGTGACCGTTGGATGTAGATCCTACGGTGGAGATCGAAGGCTTTAGGGTTTGGATGAGTGTGACTGACGGGTGGGCTGGCGATGAACAGTGATTTTTGGCCCGAAGAGAGAAAAAGAAATAAGCGCTGAAAATTTAAGAAATTCCAAAAAAATCCGAATCAACTTCAAATAAATCATTTAAATAGCAAATAAATTCAAAAAAATCCCCAAAAATACAGGAAAATCCACTAAAGCATAAGGAACCCAAATAAAATAATAAATAATTAATTTGAGGTCTATATTAATCCAAATTAATCCTTCTTGACTTTAAAAATTCAGTTTAAGCTGGAATTAATTTGAGAAAATTGCAATGGGTTCGGATTTTGAAATTCGAGCTCAAGGAAACTAAAATTTAGAATGTTACAGTTAACTTTGCACTAGCATAGTGACAATAAACCCATACTTTGACAGAAGAACTCAGAGCATAAATATGATGGAACTCCCCATAACATGGCGTACACCGTTGTATCGGCAATCGTTTGTTTCATGATCACCTCGATTTGGACATCCCTTCAAGAAAACCTTGAAAGGAGAGCCCGCGCTACTCTAGCCTTCCAATATGCAAAGTTAAACTAGATAACTTAATTAGTTTAAGACTGTCCCATACCAGCACTTGTGGTTGTACAGCAATTCTTGGGTTTAACAAACACTGAGTTCGGTCCTTAATCTGACATGAGCAATAATCTTCCCCTACACTACGTGCAACGCCTGCACTTCCGGCTACTGCCAATAATTGCCCTTATCAAAACCATAGTTTTATTTTTTATTTTAACCAAAATACCAACAACAATTAAATAGTCATATTCAACCCTTTTAATCATGTCCAATATTTTTAAGTTATAAAGAGCTTAAGCCTTTATTAAGCATGGCTAAGCATGTCTACTAAGTGTGAGTAACACAAATTGACATCAAGTACTGTATATATTATTTTAGGGTTATCATGGTCCACAAATCTATACTTATCAAGGAAGTTCTATGATTCTATAAGTATAGCTACCAATACCCACAAAGTAGCAGTGTTTAGATAACATAATATATGCAAGAAAACATTTAATAAAACATTTGTAAAACTAGGATCAACATCGCAGTCGACATTGTCAATGATAGGATTAATGGCGTCGGGTTCTACACATCGCGAACGAAGAACACAACAAATAACAAGTTTTCAATAAGGGCAAATAGAAATCAAATGGAAAATCAAATAGAAATCTACTTCATAACATAGATATGGTTTAAGGTTAGGTTCTTATGATTTCTAGTACTCGGATTACAGTCGATCTTATATCATTAGAGGCAATGATACAACTTCTTGTTTTATGAATTAATTTTTTTTATTTTATGAATTCAAGAGGCTAAAATTGTGTACTTTCATATTTATAACTTCAAATTGAGAAGGCAAAATTTATTTGGCTTAATAGAGTTAAGATATTAGTCATTATATAATATGTTATGAATAGTACTTAACTCCAATGTTTTTGCATAAGAAATAATATATATTAGGTCTGTTAAGTTTAGATTTCTGGTTGTGTGTGTGTGTATGATTTTAAGAAGATTTTAGTGATATAAATATCTTACTTATTAATTTCTTATTTATTATTAAGCTTGTTTATGGATTTCAGATTATAATACTTAGGTTTATTTTGCTAACAGGATTTATATGCAAACATGATGAAATGAGATTATTTCTCCATAATGAGAGCATATCTAAGCTAGTTTGATAAATTTTAGTGTTTAGGTGAGATGTCTTATTTGTTGCTGAAAAGGCATAAATGGTATTTAAAGTTTACGTTATAAGGATTCAGATTTCGTTTTAAGTTTACGACAACACTTTTCATGATTATTCAATTATTTTTCTGGCATTAGTGGGGTGTGATCCTAGAGGTGTTTTAAAACTAGTTTTACATTATTTTTCTTTAATTCGAGATAGTTTTTATATAAGTGAACATTAAGGTCTAATATGGACTTAACTCAAATTTGTACAAACATGAGATATTTTATATAATTAATCCTAAGTATTTTTGCATTTTTGGGATCTTGAAGACTTAAGGATCTTAACAAAATTAATTTGAGTTCATTTGCAAAAATTCTATACATGGATTATTTTAGAACCCTTTCTTTAAATTTAAATTTAAAATTTAAACAGAGTTCACTTTTAAAATATTTTTGTATATTTTGAATTTACATGATTTTATATTATTATATAAATTTATTTCATCAAATTTGGATTTAAAATGCACAATTTATACATAATCGAATAGCGAGGGTTTTGAAATTGCTGAAAATTGAAAATATTCCGTAAATGGAAAGTACGCTTTTGAGCCAAATCTATGCTTTTTGTTTTTGGGTTGTGCCAGGCTGAAGCGCTAACAGGCTGAGCCCATATGGCAGTAACCATGTGCTTGACTGAGAAAAGGGACCGAGCTGTCAGTGACTTAAGCCTTGTGAAGGATGACTTGCGTGGATGACTAGTGGGATCAGGAAAACAATGTTTGGTTTGTGAGTGGCTAGCAATTGGGGTCACGTGGTCAGCGACCGGTGCAGACTCTGGAGGCTACATATGGGGCCTATTCGGCAGTGACTGTGAGTAGAGGAAGGCACACCTAAGCTCACCGCCGACAAAGGAAGATCGGAGGAAAGGAATGGGTTCCATAGCGAGCTTTCAAGAGGTTGAGCGCACCTAGGGGAATACTTTCGGTAGCTGGAGGTGGTCACAAAAGGGGTCGCCACTGCACGAGTGCAGCGGCCACCATGGCCGACCAGTGGAGCAACAAGGGTAGTGGTTTTCTGCATTCATTTTCACCATTATGAGCATTAAGAGATTAAGTGGGTTCTGTTTTGAAGCTTTACCATAGGTAAGATGAGCCGAGAAGGTCCAACAGCATGCAACCGGAAGTGAAGAAGACGACTTCACAAAAAGGGGGTGTTTCGAGCAGCCCAACCTAAAATCGATGTGGGGTTCATGATCAAGGATTTCTAGGGTGCCCTAGGACCAAAGGAATCAAAGGGATTCTTACGAGACCTGGCAAATCAAGCTGGTTTGCGCTATTTGATCCTCAGTCAATGAACTTGCGGCAATGTTGGCAGTGAGGCACAAATGGAGCTGGGCTCTACCAAATGAGCTCAAAGGAGTTTGCTAGTGTGCTAAGACAAGGCCTTAAGGTACCTAAATAGTGGTGAGGTTGGTTGGTACAGAGTTTGAACGCAAACACAGATCGGCGGTCAGTCAGGACAGAGCTGGAAGGTGTGGGATATCTCACTGTAGCTGTGCGAATACTGGTGATGGCTATTGTGTTAGGATTACTAAGTGATGTGGCAGCCTCGGGCTACATAATTGTAGCGCCGACCGGGGAAGAAACAAGGGAGAGAGGCGGTGCGAACTCGGCTGGTTTTGTCTCTGCGCAGAGAGAGAACGAGTGAGAGAGGGAAAGGGTAAAGAAGGCTATAGACAGTGGCTGACATGTGGGGGCACTTGGTAGGGAAGAAGTTGGCAGAGGGCCAGCTGGGCAACCGGGCCCACCTGTAAGCCGAATAGGGTTATACAGTCTCCGCAGTTTTCTAGACAGTCCAAGCTTGATCTATTGATTAGAACTATCAAACCAAGTTAGAATTTTGTGAACATTTTTGAATATGTCAGAAGGATAAATTTTGCCATCCAGTAAAAATTTTAGATTAAAATTATTTATAGAAAAATTAAAATAATTATGACAATGAATCTTGCCAGATTTTACATTTTCGGTTTTTATTTAATTTAAGATAAACATGAGGTCTATATTTTATGAAGATTTTATGAAGGTTTAAAATCACAATTTTTATCTTATGTAAAATTTGAATATTTTTATCTTTGATATTTAAATTCCAAAATTTCGACATTTCTATTTTTAGATTTATTTACTTTCTATTTTAAATTTTTAAAGGCTATAAATATAAGTGTTAATTTTGATATTTTTACCAAAGGTATGTAAGTATCTTATGTCTGCATGGTAAAAATTTTGGCTTAATATAAGGATTGGAGAATTCTACACAAATCTGACAAGATTTGGATTAGAAATCTTATCCCATGATTATCATAACTTTTATTTTATTTAATGCATTAAGATTATCTCAAAAATCATGATTATGGCTCTGGAGGATTAAAATATTTTAATATTATTTTTTCATTTTTTATTGCTATTGTGCATTTACCTTTTTGCTTTTATTATTTTACCATTTCACCTTACTGAATTTCTTTTGAGAACAAAAAGGCAAAAAGGATTAAAATAATCCAAGAAATCCAAAAATTCCAGAAATAAATTCATTCAAAATTTTGAAATTTCATTTTCATAGTTTGTTTGTTTTGGAAGAGATGGTTTTAATATTGAAATCTTTCTTTCCTTAAGATTAATTGAAATGCAAGAAGATGAAGAAAAAGATATTGTTTTAAACCAAAATATTGATTCCAATTGAAATTTTTATTCAATTCCATTTTAAATTTTTAAATTTTTATTTTTCATATTTTTAAATTTTTGGAATGTTACAGGTTCCCAGTTGGAACCGATTATGATTTTTTTTTGCTATCGATTTGACTGTGAACTGTTTGTGATTGTTATTTTGTTGCTGTCGGTTCCCATTGTTAACTGATAGTGATTATTCTTTTTTTACTGTCGGTTTTCATTATGAACCGACTGTGTTATACTTTCTTACAAATTAAATGCCTCACTCTTCCCAATAGCCTGCCGCTTCCCCTCTCCAAACCCTAGATGAAAATTTCATGCCTTCTGAGCCCTAACCTCGAAAATTCGAGCGCCTCACCCTCTTCGATGGTTTCTCTAACACCACCGCCTCGGTGGAGATGGAGCTCGCCTAGCATCTCCTCACAGTGCTCCTTTGCCTTGGCCACCCCACTGCCGCCTCTAACCTCGCATACCTCATTGAGCAGCTATGCCGCATGCCTGGCTTGCCGCTGCCCCTCCCTAGCAGCATCGTCATTGACGAATACTCATACCAGGGGTACCCCACAGCAAAGTATACATCTATTTCAAGATCGCATGTCTCTCGAGGGCGTCTCGACCAGGACGCAGGCCAGACGTCCCCATAGGCTCCGACCAGGCGTCGGGTTGGGCCTTCCCGCTGGCTCTGACCAGGCCGTAGGTCGGACGCCCCTGTTGATCCTGACTTGGACTCAAGACAGATCGCAACCAGGCCCCGACTCAGCGACCTCCGCCACGTCCTCAGTCAGCTTCGAGCTGGTCACCTGCCCTCACGGACGCAACTGTAGCAATGGGGCAGGTGGCTCCTTCCCAAGTCAGCCAAGAGGTCGCAAAGTCAAGCATCGGTCCTTTCACCCCGTCATACACAGTGGGGAGGTGCGCTCCGTCCCGAGGCAATGCCAGGCTGCAGCATGAACGACGTTAGCATCTGACAAGTGGGAAGAAAGCACGTGCGCGCCTTCCCAATGGAACACTGTTCGTTGAGTCTACCAACCCGGCATGGGCTAAACAGGAGCCCGTCATTCGTCACGACCGAAGACCGGGGTTCCCGGGCGTAGTTTACCCCTACCTTTTTTCTCCAAAAACTCCCGTGTAACCTGCCCCTCCGACTATATAAAGGGAGGCAGGGCCCTCAGGGAAAGGGCAATCCCAGCATTCGATCCGACCCGACTGTCATCCACATAACCGTTTCTGGCCTGGATCACCCAATCTAGTCGGACGAACACTCTCACGAACCTTTCTGAGTTCCTCCATTCGGGAGAGTGCTAAGGGCCTGTCCTTAGCCTCCGCTTGTAATCGGCGTAACTTTCTTTGCGCTCGAGCAATCTCTGAATCACTACCACAAACTGGACGTAGGGACATTCGGCCCGAACCAATATACATCTTAGGCTTCCTGAGTCAACCATCAAGGAGATGGAGCACGCGGCCCCTACTTCCTACAAATCTACTTGCCGGTTATACGAACACCGACAGTTGGTGCGCCAGGTAGGGGCCTCGCGCGTCATCATCGTCGTCTCCGGACTCCCATCCACCTCCTTGATGGCTTTCTTCACCAACGGCGGCGTACTTCCGTCGGGGGGCCGGATCCGCTTCGGCTCCCTCGACTTCGTCGCCACCCCAGCAGGAGAGTTCGCGCTCGTTCCCGCCACCCCTCAGGTCCAGGCCCCCGCCGGGAACCTGGACTCCATCGCCAACGCCCTCGGTAACCTCCGGCTCGAAGCCCTTCCACGGGCCTCGACGCTGGAGCCTCTCCGCCGCCATGTCGCCTCCGGCAGCGATGTGCAGGCGGAAGCTTCACCCCCCGCAGGCTCACGGCTCGTGGCGATGGCTGGCTATGAGCCAGTCTCCGTCCACGAACCGCTGGAATTTTCCCCAGCAATGACTCCAGCTCCGACGTGGAGCGCGCTACGGATGAGTTGTGCTCTCGCGAGTGCGACGTGGCGATCATGGTCGACCCCGCCACAGCCTCTGTAAGTCCGGACACCGCCGTCCGACGCGTCGAGACACCGGAGGCGAAGAAAAGCCTCGAGCTCGCCGTCTTGAGCTTCAAGAAGAACAGCCAAGTAGCCGAGGCTCGAATCCGACTGGACTCGCCTTCCAAGCAGCCGACCGCCTCTCCGGGTGCGTCCACTCCGACTGCCGGACAGTCGGATGCGGGACCATCCGGATTGGGCCGCGATGTCCTGCCCGTCGGCCCCGGCCGGAGAAAGCCCTAATGCATGGAGCATTGAGAAGTTAAGGCGATTTTGTCTCCGAAACCTCTCTTTGGATCCTACGACTCCAGCATAATCCGAGAATCTGAAGCGCTGCGCACCGACCACGTCTTGGTCGTTCGCAGGCCGGAGGTCGCTGCACATGCAAGCCCCAAAGCGGCGCCAAGAATCGCCATTGCGCCCCAAAGAACAATCCTTTTCGCCCAAGTGCTCGGCCCTCGCCCGATGGCTCTGATTCTGATAGCACTTTGCGGCAGAAAAGGAATGCCCGTGCGGTGCGGTCCTTGGTCGATCTAGGACGTGTCTTTGGGTTTTCGACTCTATTCCTATTTTCGCACTTCCCTCGAGATGTTAGCGCTCCGACCTACGCCTTAGTGACCCCAGTGGTTCCTAAGGGCTACAGCTGTCCGATGAGTGCTCATCACATAAAGGAAATGCGAAGTAATAAGCAGAGGTCCCCAAAATCCACAACACAAAAAGTGCACACATTACACCACCCAGGGGCAAAAGACGGACACGGGCGTCTGGAGGCTCATCCGGTGAAGTCGTCGTCGTCAAAGTTGTCGCTGCTCACGACGACCTCGCAAAGCCCCGCCACCTTCTCCGTCGCCGGCCGCACTCTGGCCCGCGCCCGTTCTGCGTCGCCTTGTAAGTTCAAGGTAGCCCTTGTATGATTTTGGTGATTAATGACAAACATAGTTATTGCCAATGTTTATTTTAAAGCAGTGCTTAATGACAAACCTCTAATATGCTTATTGATATGAGACTAATATGTTCATTGTGAAGATTGTTTTAGTCTCATCTTATTTAAAGGGAAATCATATATGAAAAGAATGAGTATGCATCTTTGAGGTATGTGCTCGGTATTCCACTCCTATTTATTAATGCATTTGTAATATGCAAGCACAAGCTAATAAGTTTTGCATTTATGCCATTCATAGCATGTCATATTCATTTTGGGCATAAATATTACCGCACTGTTCATATTTTGCTCTTGGGATCATGTTCTTCTTTAGTTCTTTAGTGATTCCCAAGCTGACTCTTATCTTAGTTCGGCGCCAAATCTCTAGTCCAAAATACTTTAGTCCAGCGCCAACTTGAATCTCTTGGTTAAACATCTCGCACCCATCTATGACGGACCGAACTTTCGGTCCCAGATACATGTGGCTTCAGCAAAAGGCAAAAGTCTCGAGAACCATACAACTATGACGGACCGATTTTTCGTCCGCATACACATACCCTTGTGAAATTTCTGAAACTTCCTTTTTGCCCATCTATGACGGACTAAATTTTTTAGTTCGGCATGAATGTGGTTTGCTGTCTTTGGATCTTTGATCTTATATGACTATTCTTTAGTGATCCTTTGGTTGCTTCTTTCTAGACTTCACCATGCTTGATCATATTTGTGCATATAAGCTCACTATGAATGTTTCTATCATGCACAACCTTTGTGGAGTCTAATTTGGTTTAAATATTTGTTTGATCCATGTATCTTTGCATGTTTAATTCATTGGATCAATATATCTTCATGCCTTGATTTTAAGAGAGCTTATGATGGGTATTTGATAACTTGTGTTTTGGTGATTGAATTTGATTGTGATCAATTTGGATTTGGATGTTTGACACTTTTTCGAAGTCCTTTCATGGGGAACAGACGGTTTTAGTGCTTAGAATATGCACTGGATCATCCACTCAATCTAACAGCAAGTTTCCTTTTGAGCCGGACCAAACTCTCTAAAACTCCATGTATGACGGACCAAAAATTCGGTCCGGCATACATGTATAACGGACCAAAATTCGGTCCGTCATACACATGCTTTGACAGTGTTTCGTATTTTGCATTTTTGAAGGCCTTCCTTGCTCGAAAAAATAAAGTGTCTACATGAAAGTTGTAGAGAATTTCGAGACGAATCTTTTTCATGTTGACAACTTTTTCATTTGAGCAACCGAAAAATTATAAAAATTTGGGAAGTAGACTGAATTTCTATGTGTGTATGACAGACCAAATTTTCGGTCCGTCATACACAGGCTTTTGACAGGGTCTTAATGTTTTGCATTTTTGAAGGTCTTCCTGAGCTTAGAAAAATAAAGTTTATATATGAAAGTTGTAGAGAATTCCGAGACGAATCTTTTCATGTTGACAACTTTCTCATTTGAGCTACTGAAAAATTCATAAAAATTCTTGAAGTTGGCTGCTGTGTTGTGAAGGAAATCTTTATGTTCTTTGGTACTGGAATTGTAAATATTTCAATGCACATATCCTCCTCATTCATATTCATTCATGTGCACATTATTAAGAAGATAGAGATTAATTGAGTAATTTAAATTGATTTGCCTTGCAATTAATTTAAATAACTTTTAGTATTATTCTTACTAAGTGAATGAATCAAATGCATATACATCTCAATGCACTTAGTAGGAGCATTCTTCTGTCAAGGGTTTGATATATATTGAGTTTCATTATCAAACACTTGTTGAGATTAAAATTTAATGACTATCAAATTTATCCATGCAAATCTATTGAGCTTTTGGGACTAATGTCTTTCTTGAGATGCTTTGAAGAGAATTAGGTCCCAAGAGCATGTGTGATGACCAAGGTGTGATAAAGGATTGATTGTTAAGTCAAGATCAACTAGATGAGGATTCACCAAGAGCTGAGGATTTAGTCAAGATCGATTTGATGAGAGGATCATTGGGAGGATGATCGAATCAAAGTCGATAGGACGGAAGAGCCTCATGAGGTGATCAAGTCAAGGTTGACAAGACGAAGACTTCAACAATTATGACGGTCATCATGCACAACACATCAAGTAAAAAGCATGAAGCTTAGAAGTGAACCTAAAGATGCTCAAGGCCAAGGTATGGCTAGTATAGGACTAAGAATGTTTCCTAGTCTTTCACTGGTCTTGGTGTTGGAGGAAAGACCAGATTGATAGGATAGTTGCCGTACTATCAAGAGGGGTCCGGATTGATTTTGATTGGACCATTTCCAAGCTCTCGAGTGATGCACATTGAGTCTTCTTGCCCCTAAGTGAGCCTAGTGAGGTGTCTTGGGGTGTTAGAAGTGTTTAGTAAAAGAGAGAAGCTAGTGGTGTCCAAAAATATGAGGTTTTGGCTGTCTTTTGATTCCTTGTGAATTCTGCACTTATCCTTTGGGATCTGGGTGCTGAGGCCTTGCTAGATGGATAGCCCTTGTTCTTAGCTTTCTAAAGAGTCCAAGATCACTCAATTCCGAGTTCGGACGAGAAAGTTATAGCCGTTTTCGTGCAGGCTGTACATGCTGTGACGGACCGAAAATTAGGTCCGTCATACATGGGATTTCGCATAAGGATCAGTCCGTGGCAAATGTAAATTCTCTGGTACTGTTCCCAACGGCTAGTTTTGGATTCAAACGGCTAGTTTTGAGTGTGTTGGGTATTTATACCCCCTCCAGACTGTTGTGAAAAAACTTTTGGCAACCCATTCAGTTTCTTTGAGTTGAAAGTGTGTGAGAGGAACTCCTATGTGTTAGGAGTGTCCAGAACACTAATCTCTTGAGTGTGATTAAGAGAATCCTAAGTGAGATTAGTGTGTGATCAAGAGTGTCCTGTGTGCATCTCTCTTGAGCTTGATCCGGTGTGATCAAATAAGCTTCGGGCTTGTTACTCTTGGTGCTTGACAGCACCTAGACGGCGTGGAAGGCGTTGAGTACCGGTGATCTTCTCAAGCGAAGATTGTGAGAAGGCCCGGGGTGTGCAGTGTGCTAGCAAGACAAGAGACAGGGCCTGAGGAAGGTCTATCTACTCTTGGAGCTAGCAGCTTGTAAGAGGTTGGGGCTCACCTCACCGTTGTGGTGGAAGAGTCACCCGAGTGGAGACGAGGCAAAGTGCTCGAGAGGGAGCCGGTCTTTGTGAGGAGCAAGGACTTGCCTCAACGTGGAGTAGGAGCGTGGCTCCGAACCACGGGATAAAAATCCTTGTGTCACTTGTGGTATTTCTTGTCTCCTTATGCATTGCTTTACTGTATGATTATCTTTTGTGCATAGTATGCTCTGTATGTGAATGTGAGCTCACTGCTAGTTGTGCCTTAGTCATGTGTTGACTTGTGAGAGCCAATTAGTTTATCTTGAGCTATTCATTTGTTGACATTTTCCTTCCTAGAATTAATTTGCTTGCTGGTCTATCTAGAACTGCATACCTTAATTTAGTTAACTCTTGTTTTAGTGTGCTTGTCCTGCTTGTCATCATCTAGGATAATAACTTGTGTTCGAATATCATTTTCTAGCTTCCGCATTTCATTAATTTGGACACAAGTATAAAATTGATTAGAAAGTAAAATTTGAAGAAGCCCAATTCACCCCCCCCCTCTTGGGCATCCGATTCCTTACAAGTGGTATCAGAGCTAGGGCTCTTACTAAAAAGACTTCACCGTCTTGAGAGTAATCGGATGACCATGGAGGATTTTAAGTATCTAGGTGATGCACCTTTATTTGATAGCATGAACTTCAATCGTTGGAAAATTCGCATGTCATGCTATCTTCAAGCTATGGACTATCGTGTGTGGCAGATTGTAGATGTAGGTTTTTCTCCTCCAAAGAACTCCAAGGTTCTAACCATTGAGGATGAGAAAACTTGCATCTCAACGCTCTTACTCTTGATGTTTTGTTCAGCTTTGGCGTAGATGAGCAAAAGAAAGTGAGACACCTTGCAAACGCTCATGATGTGTGGATGCAAATTCAAAGTAATCAAAACAAGTCCATTGATCAAGAAGATGCAATTCAAGAATGGACTTCAAGTGATGATTTCTGCACATCAAGCTCGGATGATGATGAGTGCTCTCCATCTCCCACTTCACCTCATTGCTTCACGGCTAAAGGTAATAATGAGGTAGTTGACAATGAGCCCTCCCATAATGATTTAATACATATGATTGGTAGGCTCCATGATTCCCTTGAGAAGGAGATAAGGAAATCATATGACTTGACTCAAAAATTCAATCTGCTTCAAAAGTCATATGACGCCTTAAAGGGAGATCATGAAAATCTCCTCCTCAAGAGTGATAATGCTAGCAAGGTGGATGTAGGTTTAAGCTGCACCATTCTAGATGATTTGCCTTGTTTAGATGTCATTCCATCCACATCATCTAGAAATAACATATCCACTTCTTGTGATGATTTACTTGACATACCATGCTGCTCTAGTGCTAAGGTGGATGCTTACATGACTTGTGATCTATTAGATGATCTGTCCTGTTTAGGTTCCTCTCCTAATACTTCATCTAACAATAATAGCTCCACCTTATATGATGAATTAACTGATGAAATTCTTGGCACTAGTGCAAATGCTTCCATTTCGAGTATGTCTTGTAATAAGATAAATGATATGCCTAGCAGCTCTAACTTAACAGCTCAAATTTCCTCTAGTATTTGCTATACTAACCTTGTTGCAGAGGAAAACAAAAAGCTCAAGGCTCAAGTGCTCAAATTGAAGAGTGATTTGGAGAAGTGTTACAAGGGAAAAGCCAACCTAAATGCCATCTTGGGCAACCAAAAATCCGAGAAGGATAAGAAGGGTCTTGGTTTCATCCCTAAGAAGAGCAATCACAAGCCAAGACACTCCAAGTCCACCAAGAACAAAGGAAATTGCTCCAAGCCCCAAGTCGACAAGATGAGGAACATTCTGCTTTGGATGCAATAAGTTAGGGCACCTCGCCTCAGTGTCCTAACAAAGTGGAGACCAAGAACACATCCATCAAGAGGCAAACCCAAAGAGCAAGTCAAGAAAAAGAGAGCTTCAAATCCAACTTGCTACAATTGCCGAGAAAAATGGCACATTGGTAAAGAGTGTCCTCATGGTAAAACTCCTAAGCCCATCCTTGTCAATGATCATTATATGCTTAGGAGAGATAAATATGGCAATTTGTTTGCTAAAAATGTTAGCCCAACAAAAATTAATGTCAAGGCTATTTGGGTGGCAAAACACACAATTCATGACAATTCTCTTGGGGAGCAAGGGCACACCTTGGGTAAGAAAGAAATTGGGAGTTTACCTAAAGATGGTGGTAGGATAAGCCCCAAGGTGAATTTTGTCAAGAAGGGTGTGCTTTGCCTCCATGCTAAAAATTCAAAACCCATGGCTAACCAACTTACTAAGTGCCCCAAAATGAATTCTAAAAGTAGTAGGTCTTGCCATTCTTATATTGATACTAAGAACAAGACATCTACTCGGGCACCCAAATATATTATGACTAACACTCATGGACCCAACAAGAATTGGGTACCAAAATGTGCTTAAAGTGCTTAATAGGTTTTGAAGAGGCATTGAAAGGCTTGGCACATGCATGAATGAGGTGGAGTCACCACCAACCAATTATGGCCAAGCATGAGGATATACAAGCCACCATCATGTACCAATGCCACTTCGGTAACAATTTAAATTCAAGCACTTTACCTTGTGTAGGTAATTACATTTCAATGCATATCATGAAGAATCATTCTATCTTTCATGCTCTTATTCAAAACTCCAATATTGTTTTATGAGCTTGATAAGTGTAGTGGCACATTTAGGGGAAGTGCTAAATCATAATCATGCATATCACATCCCTATGTGTGCCCATATTTATATAAGTGCTAATATATATTTTCAAAATCAAACCATTTAGCCAAAAGTCAAAATTTTGTATACTATTAGTATTCTTGTGAAAAACTAGTTGCAAAATGTATACAAATGCTTTTGAAGTGTTTTTCAAAGGTTTTGGATTTGCAAAAACTATTTTACAAAGAAAATGAGTTTTAACTCCAAAAGCTAGTTACTAATATCTTGTTTTAGATTTAAACTTATAATTTTCATAGAAGTATATGTAAAATGATTTAGAAAGTAATTCCAAAATAAAAACCTAGAGTTGGTCATTCTTAACAAGTCTTGTGTTCAAAAGATTTTTAAAGACCAACCTAGCAAAAGTTATTTGATTTTGAAACTCATAAAAAACTATAATTAACCCATAATGGTCATATTATTGCACTTAGTGAGTTTCTCCGTTTGGACCAGATTCTTAGCCATATCTTGGTTCAAAATAGTACTTCAAACTCATACATACTAATTCCAATTAAATATCTTCTCATTTGATTCATTTGATACCTTTTGGATTGATGTTGAAACCATATGCATGCACATCCTTCAAATGAGCCTATTTTGTCAAAAGTCAAAATTTTTGTTTAAAAGGCCAATATTTATGAAAATCTTTATAAAAGTTCTCAAATATGTATTTCAAATGTTTTACAATGCTTTCGAAGTAAAAATTTCTATTTCAGAAGCAAAATAGCAAATCTGGTCTCTAATAGATCTTATAGAATCTTTATTTTGGATTAAATGTAATATTTTCATAAGTTAAAATCTATTAAGTTTTTGAAAAAGTGGTCAACATAAAACTCGTAGGGTTGGTCATTTTAAGAATTTCTTTAGTTCAAAGTTTTTCCAAACGACCAACCCTTCAAAAGTCAGAACTATTTGAATTTGGCCAAAATTCTTCATTTGACCCAAAATGACCTTTTCTTGCATATTGTGAGTTTTGCTATTTCAATTGGATTTATTTATGTATCCTGGCTTGAAATAGTATTTTTGACTCATACAAAGCCATGAAAATTCAAATCTTCATAAATTTCAAATCTGATTACATTTTGAGCATTCGATGCAAATTGAACTTCTCTTTATGTCTACAAAGTGCAATCTGCCATATCTTTTGAACAAAATGTCCTTTTGAGGAAATTCTTTTTGCGAAACCTTCTCTTGCATCCTAAGTTCAGATCTGGAAATTCCCAAATTTAGTTGAACTTGTTTGCAAGAATGTTGACTTCTTTTGACTTTGTGTCAAAATCAAACCTCCAATGCACATTTTGATCTAAGTTTTGATTGGAGGGTGATCTTTGAGAAATTCTTTTTGGAGAAGTCTCTTGGATGTCCATGGAATATTTCTGCAAAATCTCTTGGCTATTGGACTTCATTTGATCAAGATTTGACCCAAATTCAAAATATTCAGTTTGCTGAAATTCCAAATTTTGGCTGATTGTGGGGCTGTTTTGTGATTATTGTTTCTTCAAATGGGTTTATAATCAGAGGAAAGTCTTATGACATGTTTTGATCCTCTATAGTTGGACTTCATTGTTTAATTTTTTCAAAATTTATGAACCTTATTTGAACCTTCTTCCAGCCCTGTCAAAAGGCTTAAATGGAATGTCAAGACTGAATTTTTCAGCATACTGCACCTTTGAAATCTTGGCTACCTTTAAGATGATTTGAGTATTTCCTTGTGATGAAAACTAAGGTAACTCAATTGATTGCTCCATGATTCATCTAAAATTATTTGGGAGCTCATTTGCTGTTGTTTTCATCCTCAGTACCATTTCAAAGTAAGATTTCTTTTCTCGAAACCTTCGGTTCAGCATTACTATTTTCAAGTTTTTGAGGTTTTTCTTTGCTCAAATAAATTTTTGGCCTTCACAACTCTCGAAGAGAATTTCAAGATAGATCTTTTCTGCGTTGATGATTTTTGCATTTGAGCAATGGTTTAAAAGCTATAATCGATTTTGGGTTGCCTATATCCATATGGGTTCATAATCTGAGAAAATCATTGTAATGAGCTTTGATACTCCATAGTTGATCTTAATGAGTAAATTCTCTCATGACTTGTGGACCATAGTTGAACTTTGTGTGGCACTGTTTTGAAGCTTAAGGTCTAAAATGTGATTTTTTCAGCTTGATGCAACTGTGACTTCTTGCATATCATTTGATTTGGTGGTATTATTGGAAAAGCCTTTCGAGATGAAAATGAGGATGCATATAAATAGTAGCTCTAAAGTCTACTTAATATCCATCGGAGAAAATTTACTTGAGTTTCTCATTCGATCGAAAGTGTTCGTGTGTATGTCTCTTGGAGTTAGTATCATTTCTTAATCTTTGGCTCCAAGTGTTCCTTCTTAATCTTATTGATTTTATCCAATAAAGGAGGTTATTTTCATTGTAAGTTCAAGAGCTTGTTTGTCTACTCGAGCTTTATCTTTTGCTCTTACTTACAAAAGTCATCAAATTTGTTTTATTCAATCTTTGCCTTTTCTTGCAAGAATAATCTTATTGCCTTGATCCACAATCTTCTGATTGCAATATTTTTTAAGTGGTATCAAGTGGCAGCATGCTTTCCTTGCAAGTGATTTTATTTTTCAATCTGCATCATACAGTGCATCTAGCTTATTCATTTGCCATATAACCCACTTTGTTCTTATAGTTATATCTTACAAGTGGTGTTATCTCTTTTAGTCTCTCAAAGTTACAAACTTACAAACTTACAAGTACTTACAAGTACTTACAAGTAGTATCAAGTAGGAAGATATTTGTTTCCTAAATCGGTTGTTTGTCTACTCATGTGCAGGGATCGAAGGAGGATCAATATCGACGGCAAGATGAAGGATATAGATGGGATCTATAGTCCGAGGGATCGAAGGTCGTGCGAAATGATCGGATTCGGTTCAAGCATGTGGTGGGTGAGAATCGACAAAGGGCGATTCTTTCTCATGACCATATCGTAAATGCCTATACATTAACTTGTGAGGACTTGATTATTTGTGATATGCTTTTCCTTACAAGTACTTTACAAATGGTATATATGACAAGTGATATTCTCTTATACAAATTGCTTATGTGATTATCTAACATTTCTTATTTGAGTTAATAGATGCTTCATTTTGATATAGATGACACACCATATTGAGGTACCCACTTGCCCATTACTTTTAGAGATCATGAGCTGGTACTTCACTTATATCTTGTGTCTCATGATCATGATATTCTATTATTGTTCTAGATTATCTCTCACAAGTGATTTCACATATCCATGTCATGCTTGTTCTTACTTATATCCTTATAGCATGACACATTTGCTTCATTAGCTACTTGTGATTTGTTATTGCCTAAATCTTGGATATTATTGCTTTCATATCATGCCTAGATTTAGGGGAGCTTGATTTTATGATCTACCTTTTGCTTCTTATTATACCTTACTCTCCATTATCTTGTTTACTCATCTCATAAGAGAGTAGGGGTATTCATGTTGATTTATTATAGATAATAATCTTTTGGATGATTAATGCCAAAAGGGGAGAATTTTCATGTATTATCAATTGCCCTCCTTATTTATAGAGCCAAAAAGGGCGAATTTTGTCATGTGCACAATTTTGTTATGTTTTTATTGCCATATTGTCATTTATTGCAATTGATATAAGGTTTGTCATAAATCACCAAAAAGGGGGAGATTGTAAGTTCAAGGTAGCCCTTGTATGATTTTGGTGATTAATGACAAACATAGTTATTGACAATGTGATTAATGACAAACATAGTTATTGCCAATGTTTATTTTAAAGCAGTGCTTAATGACAAACCTCTAATATGCTTATTGATATGAGACTAATATGTTCATTGTGAAGATTGTTTTAGTCTCATCTTATTTAAAGGGAAATCATATATGAAAAGAATGAGTATGCATCTTTGAGGTATGTGCTCGGTATTCCACTCCTATTTATTAATGCATTTGTAATATGCAAGCACAAGCTAATAAGTTTTGCATTTATGCCATTCATAGCATGTCATATTCATTTTGGGCATAAATATTACCGCAACTGTTCATATTTTGCTCTTGGGATCATGTTCTTCTTTAGTTCTTTAGTGATTCCCAAGCTGACTCTTATCTTAGTTCGGCGCCAAATCTCTAGTCCAAAATACTTTAGTCCAGCGCCAACTTGAATCTCTTGGTTAAACATCTCAGACCCATCTATGACGGACCGAACTTTCGGTCCGGTATACATGTGGCTTCAGCAAAGGCAAAAGTCTCAGAACCATACAACTATGACGGACCGATTTTTCGGTCCGGCATACACATACCCTTGTGAAATTTCTGAAACTTCCTTTTTGCCCATCTATGACGGACTAAATTTTTTAGTTCGGCATGAATGTGGTTTGCCTGTCTTTGGATCTTTGATCTTATATGACTATTCTTTAGTGATCCTTTGGTTGCTTCTTTCTAGACTTCACCATGCTTGATCATATTTGTGCATATAAGCTCACTATGAATGTTTCTATCATGCACAACCTTTGTGGAGTCTAATTTGGTTTAAATATTTGTTTCGATCCATGTATCTTTGCATGTTTAATTCATTGGATCAATATATCTTCATGCCTTGATTTTAAGAGAGCTTATGATGGGTATTTGATAACTTGTGTTTTGGTGATTGAATTTGATTGTGATCAATTTGGATTTGGATGTTTGACACTTTTTCGGAAGTCCTTTCATGGGGAACAGACCGGTTTTAGTGCTTAGAATATGCACTGGATCATCCACTCAATCTAACAGCAAGTTTCCTTTTGAGCCGGACCAAACTCTCTAAAACTCCATGTATGACGGACCAAAATTCGGTCCGGCATACATGTATGGCGGACCAAAAATTCGGTCCGTCATACACATGCTTTTGACAGTGTTTCGTATTTTGCATTTTTGAAGGCCTTCCCTTGCTCGAAAAAATAAAGTGTCTACATGAAAGTTGTAGAGAATTTCGAGACGAATCTTTTTCATGTTGACAACTTTTTCATTTGAGCAACCGAAAAATTATAAAAAATTTGGGAAGTAGACTGAATTTCTATGTGTATGACAGACCAAATTTTCGGTCCGTCATACACAGGCTTTTGACAGGGTCTTAATGTTTTGCATTTTTGAAGGTCTTCCCGAGCTTAGAAAAATAAAGTTTATATATGAAAGTTGTAGAGAATTCCGAGACGAATCTTTTCATGTTGACAACTTTCTCATTTGAGCTACTGAAAAATTCATAAAAATTCTTGAAGTTGGCTGCTGTGTTGTGAAGGAAATCTTTATGTTCTTTGGTACTGGAATTGTAAATATTTCAATGCACATATCCTCCTCATTCATATTCATTCATATTCATTCATGTGCACATTATTAAGAAGATAGAGATTAATTGAGTAATTTAAATTGATTTGCCTTGCAATTAATTTAAATAACTTTTGGTATTATTCTTACTAAGTGAATGAATCAAATGCATATACATCTCAATGCACTTAGTAGGAGCATTCTTCTGTCAAGGGTTTGATATATATTGAGTTTCATTATCAAACACTTGTTGAGATTAAAATTTAATGACTATCAAATTTATCCATGCAAATCTATTGAGCTTTTGGGACTAATGTCTTTCTTGAGATGCTTTGAAGAGAATTAGGTCCCAAGAGCATGTGTGATGACCAAGGTGTGATAAAGGATTGATTGTTAAGTCAAGATCAACTAGATGAGGATTCACCAAGAGCTGAGGATTTAGTCAAGATCGATTTGATGAGAGGATCATTGGGAGGATGATCGAATCAAAGTCGATAGGACGGAAGAGCCTCATGAGGTGATCAAGTCAAGGTTGACAAGACGAAGACTTCAACAATTATGACGGTCATCATGCACAACACATCAAGTAAAAAGCATGAAGCTTAGAAGTGAACCTAAAGATGCTCAAGGCCAAGGTATGGCTAGTATAGGACTAAGAATGTTTCCTAGTCTTTCACTGGTCTTGGTGTTGGAGGAAAGACCAGATTGATAGGATAGTTGCCGTACTATCAAGAGGGGTCCGGATTGATTTTGATTGGACCATTTCCAAGCTCTCGAGTGATGCACATTGAGTCTTCTTGCCCCTAAGTGAGCCTAGTGAGGTGTCTTGGGGTGTTAGAAGTGTTTAGTAAAAGAGAGAAGCTAGTGGTGTCCAAAAATATGAGGTTTTGGCTGTCTTTTGATTCCTTGTGAATTCTGCACTTATCCTTTGGGATCTGGGTGCTGAGGCCTTGCTAGATGGATAGCCCTTGTTCTTAGCTTTCTAAAGAGTCCAATATCACTCAATTCCGAGTTCGGACGAGAAAGTTATAGCCGTTTTCGTGCAGGCTGTACATGCTGTGACGGACCGAAAATTAGGTCCGTCATACATGGGATTTCGCATAAGGATCAGTCCGTGGCAAATGTAAATTCTCTGGTACTGTTCCCAACGACTAGTTTTGGGTTCAAACGGCTAGTTTTGAGTGTGTTGGGTATTTATACCCCCTCCAGACTGTTGTGAAAAAACTTTTGGCAACCCATTCAGTTTCTTTGAGCTGAAAGTGTGTGAGAGGAACTCCTATGTGTTAGAGTGTCCGAACACTAATCTCTTGAGTGTGATTAAGAGAATCCTAAGTGAGATTAGTGTGTGATCAAGAGTGTCCTGTGTGCATCTCTCTTGAGCTTGATCCGGTGTGATCAAATAAGCTGGGCTTGTTACTCTTGGTGCTTGACAGCACCTAGACGGCGTGGAAGGCGTTGAGTACGGTGATCTTCTCAGCGAAGATTGTGAGAAGGCCTGGGTGTGCGGTGTGCTAGCAAGACAAGAGACAGGGGCTCGAGGAAGGTCTATCTACTCTTGGAGCTAGCAGCTTGTAAGAGGTTGGGGCTCACCTCACCGCTGTGGTGGAAGAGTCACCCGAGTGGAGACGAGGCAAAGTGCTCGAGAGGAGCCGGTCTTTGTGAGGAGCAAGGACTTGCCTCAACGTGAGTAGGAGCGTGGCTTCAACCACGGGATAAAAATCCTTGTGTCACTTGTGGTATTTCTTGTCTCCTTATGCATTGCTTTCTTCAGATGATTATCTTTTGTGCATAGTATGCTCTGTATGTGAATGTGAGCTCACCGCTAGTTGTGCCTTAGTCATGTGTTGACTTGTGAGAGCCAATTAGTTTATCTTGAGCTATTCATTTGTTGACATTTTCCTTCCTAGAATTAATTTGCTTGTCGGGTCTATCTAGAACCGCATACCTTAATTTAGTTAACTCTTGTTTTAGTGTGCTTGTCCTGCTTGTCATCATCTAGGATAATAACTTGTGTTCGAATATCATTTTCTAGCTTCCGCATTTCATTAATTTGGACACAAGTATAAAATTGATTAGAAAGTAAAATTTGAAGAAGCCCAATTCACCCCCCCCCCTCTTGGGCATCCGATTCCTTACACGCCTTCGACCCCGGCGACGGTCGCCATCGAATCAAAGGAGGCTGCGCGGTCGCACAAAGCCAAAGACGCATTCGCCACCACGACGACAATTCCTCGTCGGGCGGATCGCCACGCGCATGGCACGGGAAGGTCGGCCGAGGCATTGCCGCTTCGGGAGGCCGGCGTAATGCAACTCGGAGCGCTCCAGCAGCTCCTGCAGTTCCACCCCCAGCGGTTTCAAGCTCCTGGCCATGCTCTCGAAGACCGGCCTGAGCACGTTCACGAGGTCGTCACGTAGGGTCGAGTGCTCCTCGTGCATCTTGGCCAGCTCCTCCTCAGCGCCCTCGGCCCGAAGCCGTTGCGCCTCCACCTCCTCGCGCGTTTTGATGAGTTCTTCCTCAGTGGCTCAAACCTGAGCCCGCTGCCGCGACACCTCCATGCCTTGGGCGGCGGCCGCTACAGTTTGGAGGCGAAGGGAGGCCTCCAACCGCGTCACCACAGACGCAGCCCGAGCCCCCGTCCCCAAGCCGCCCCTTCGGGCGCTCGGGAGGACGGCGGGGGCGGCTCCAGCGATGTCCGCCTCCTCCGCCGAGGCGGCCATCGAGGGCGCAGCCAGCGGCTGGCCTGATCCTGAACCAGAAATGCTGGAACAAGGGATGAGAAGCTCGGCGTCAGCAAGACAAAGTCGAAGCCATCTCGATACCGAGCAAGGAGACTCACTCCGAAAGAGGATCTCTGATGCGGAAGATCGACGAGGGAAATACAAGCCCTCCTCTTCGCGCGCGCATCGACGACCCAGCGGCGGTGCGGGACCTCTCGGGGTCCGACCCCAGGGGATCGGCCACCGTCGCCCGCTAGCCGGCTCTCCGGTCGTCGTCCCCGCTCACCATCGATACCCGCGCTCCCCAGTTTTCTCCTTCTCTTTCCGCGGAAGGGCAAAGGGAAGGCAGGAAGGCAGAGAAAATGGCTAAGCACGATCGCTCTCCCGCACCCCCCGCCGTATTTATAGGGGCAGGGCGGAGCGGTCAAAGCGGGTGTCGCCACGAGCAGCGCGCCGCTCACATTAACTACACGTCCCGCACAACGGGACGTGTTCTGCCCACGTCTCCCATCTTGCATTAAAATGCGACGCGACTGCTGGGACGAAAGAGCACTGCCTCGGCCAGGGAGGCGCGACGCGCTCTCGATTCGACTCGTGGCGGTATTGACCGCTTACGCGAGGGCCGCGCGTCCCCCCGAAATGGCGGGAGGCCCATCAGCTCAACCGCCCCAGCGGAGGATTGAGCAAAGGACCCGACTGCCAGGACATCTCCTCATCGCAGAATAAAAGAGTTAAGGCGATCCTTTCCCTAAACTTTTCCTCGTTCCCGCGCAATCTTTTCGTCCCTCCGAGCTCAAGCGCTGCGTGGCTACCACAGCTTGGCACCCACGCGCCGCTTGGGAGCTACAGGTTCACACACTTGCGCGGATCGGTGACCCGATTAACCGTTCGGTTCCCCTGCCGGTAACCCTCTCAACTCAAGCACTACGGCCTACGCCCCGGTGGCTATGGTTTCGAAGTAGTGCTTGGCGGTGGGGGGAAGTGCCCATGCGGTGCAACCCATAGCTGGTCGGGAACGCTCCTTTCCTGTGGCAAGTGCGAGCGAACTTTTTCCTTCCTCAGGTCCCTGTCCTCTTTGAGCTCTCCCCGGAGGTGTTAAACATACCGACCTACGCTTAGAACAACCCCCGCGGTTTCTAAGAGCTATGGTCATCATCACCTCTGGGAAGCTCGAAGAATAGAATTGGACCTACGGGGCAGCCCGATTGGCCAACGCACTAAAACAAACTTCAGTTCAGTACAAAGACAAAGTTGTTTCATTACAAAAATCAAAACGTCTAACTCTCTTCCTGTTGTCGGTGGAGGATACTCTGTGGCGATATCCGACGAGCAATCGCGGCGGCGTGCGGGTCGACTTGGTTTCTGAACTCCTCGACCTCCTCGTCAGTCCGGTTCGCGGCAACCCCACTGCTAACAATGGCGAGGTTGATACCGTCATAATGGGAGATGGCGAAAACCAGCGCCTAACAAGCTCCGAGCTCGGTCCCTTCACTCACCGCACGCTCGACGTGCTCCGGCACGTGGGCCAGCGCCGTGGCAAGCGAGCTCGGACCCCGCGCGGCGGTCCCGAGCACTCGATCGCAGATCTCCTCGCCGGCCCTCCGAAGGGCCGTCAGCTCAGCGGTCTGCTCAAGAAGGTCTTTCTCCGCCACCTCCTTCGCCGTCAGGGCCACTTCTCGCGTTGTGGCCGCTGCATCACATTCCTCCACCGCCAACTTCCGCGCTTCCACGGCGTCGCTGAGATCCTTCCGCAGCGCTGCAGATCGAAGCAATGTCAAAAAGAAGGCCTGGTGGTCCGCGATCGCGGAGAACCAGGCTAGGGTTGATCTGCTTACCAGCCATGGAGGTCTCCAGGCAATGGAGATCCTCCTCGGACTTAGCCGGGCTCCCCGCTCGAAAGGCGGTCCTTCCTAGCGTGAGTCCGACTCACCGAAACTGGTCAAGCCGCCGGAGGTGCACCACCTCCAATCGCGTGGTCTTCTCTGCGGCAACGGTGGCATCCGTGACGCTGTTGGCCGCCGCCAGACGAGACTCAAGTTCGGATATCCTCGTCTCCTGGGACTCGGTTATCCGACACTTCTCGAGCAGCTCCCGGCGGGCCCCTTCCGCCTCCGCCCGCTCGCGCACCAGGGCTTCCCGAACCTCGCACGACTCAGAGCGCAGACGGTCGTCCTCCCCCGCGGCGGCCATCCCCCGCTCATGCAGGACGCGGAGGAACCCCGACTTTTCCCCCGATTGAACCATCAACAGCTGCAGAGACTGAGCACCCCGTTTAGCCTGCCGGCTGCCAGAGCAAATCGAAGGCTCGGGCTAAAGGTTCGATCGAGCTTACCTAGCTGATCGGGCGGGTTGCCTCGGAAATGACTTTCAGCACCCCGTCGGCTGAGCCGAGGGCGAAGGCTAGACCTTCCCGAATCTGGCTCAGATGTGCCTCCACTCACCGCGCACCCTCTTGGAGGGCCCCCCATGACCTGGCCTCTGCCTTAACGTCCAGCACGAACCGCGGCTTGCCGGCTGGGTCATTACCCGGCCAGGTTAGCACAGGCCAGGGCGCCTCGACTCGTGGAAGGATATGTGCCGCCTCCACCTACGACCCGGCGTCAACCACCTTCGGCGTCTGGATCGCCCCCTCCGGTGGGCCCGCGGGCGACGACGGCAAGGACACGACGGGCGCCAGGATTGCGCTAGCTGGCACAGGCCCTGACGGTGGCGGCGGAAGCTCTACTTCGCTGCCAAGGGGCGCTGGATCTTCCCCGCGCCCTGGCTTCTCTAGGACCCTCTTCTCCGGAGGTGGTCCCAATTTCGCCGGAGGCGACAGCTCGGTGCCCAACGCCCCAGCCGACGCTGGAGGCAGAGCTAGAGCCGGTCCTCGCGGGGCCATCGCCGCTCCGGAGCACTCCACCACCGAGCGGGGGAAATACAACTGCATCTTCTTCGCCGACCGCCTGGTGGAGGCGAGTCGCCCTTCCGCTTCACCAAGGACACCTCCCTCGGGGACGCCTCCGCTTGAGACTCGACATCGGCGGTGCAGCACCCTCGACCCCGGTCGAGCCGCTAACGGTCGGTGGCCCTAGCCACGCGCTGTACGGGTCACCATAGACGCCGCCGTCACTGCTTGAAGGTGACCCCCGATCGGCCGTGCTGACAGCGGTCAACTCGGAGGCCTCCTCGCCGCGCGCTCTTTCTTCTTCTTCGCCTTCTCCTCCTCCAGCTTCTTGCGGTCAGATTCCTTCAGAGCAGTCGCCTCACGGGCCTGGGCTCTCTGTTGTTTTTCCCCTGGCAGCAATGCCCGGGACACCATCCCGGCTAGCCCCTGGACGGCGTGAAGACACGGGTCAGGCCAGGCATTGCGACAAAGGGAAAAAGGAGGGAGAAGGGCAGAAAGCCGCCCCGCTTACCAAGTTCGAGGGATTCTGCTCCGAGAACGGCTCGGGGTGACCGCCCACCGCCTCGATGGCACTGCCGCCCGTGACAACAGCCACCCGGGCCCCCAACTTCCGACGCGGCAAGCTCCAGCTCCGCCATCCTCGTGGGGTCGGACGCCCCTTCGAACAGGAACATCGGGTGCACTCTCTCCATAAGGGGTTGCACGCGCATCCTCATAAAGGCGCACACAACATCGTCCCCGGTCAAGCCCCGCGCCTTCTAGGCCTTGATTCGCTCAACGATCAACAAGGCTTTCTTCTTCTCCCTTTGGTCGGGGCCCCAGTTCCACTCTTCCCTCGACTCAGGGAGGCGGCCAGAGAAGGCCGGGGCGCTGCCATTCGGGTTCCAAACGTAGAACCAATCAGAATGCCACCCCCGGTTCGACGACGACAGCTTTAGGTCGATGTACTCCGGCAAGCGGTGGGGACGAAGTTGCAGGGCGGTACCCCCCATGGACGCCGTCGTACCCGTCGCCTTGTCCTTCCACAATCGGGCGTGGAAGTAATACTTCCACAGCGCCCAGTGAGGTTCGATTCCCAGGAATGCTTCACACAATGTCATGAAGGCCGCTATATGGAGCACGCCATTGGGGTTGAGGTGGTGTACCTCCACCCTGTAATAGTGCAGCAGCCCGCGGACGTAGGGATGGAGCGGGAGTCCGAACCCACGCTCGTAGAAAGAGGCCGGCACGACGATCTCCTCACCCTCCGGCGCAGGTTCCACGGCCCCCGTTGGCACCCTCCATCGCGAGACGTCCTTCGGAGGGAGGAACCCTTTCGCCTCCAGGCCCCGCGCACGACTCGGCTGAGCAATACACTCTGACCATGACATCTCCATGATCCGAGCAGCAGGAGGTCGGAAGGAGAAAAATATGAACACCTCACTTCGTTCTCTTTTTCTCGTCTCAGGCAAAGACAGGGGGCGGGGAAAGGGAAGGCAAGGGGGCGGCGGAAGCAAAGGCAGGAGCGTGCCCTAGCACCCCGGGCGTCGAATTTATATGTGCCGAATAGGCACCAGCCGAGCCGGCCTCGACCGAACAGGCGCCAGTCAAGCGGACATCGCTTCGGTCGAAGCGTCGGCATCCCATCAGAGCGCCACGCTGCGCCACTGGTGAGACATATCATTTTCCAATCATTTCGCCCGCATTAAATTCCCTCCACGCGCATTGAATGTCAGTAGGAGGTGTCAGGACGTCGCGCCGAGCGACGCACCCCGCAGCCTCTCGATCTCCGCCGCTGGGCTGGATCGACTGGGCCATAGCAGGTATGAAAAGTCCACCAGGCCGCTGCGGCCTCAAGGTGGCGAGATCGGTACGGGCACCGAGGGCTTAAATCCACCAAGTGGAGCCCTAGCAGCCCCAACATGAAAAATTGAGCGAGGGGCGAGGACAAGGCGAACCCCCAGTGGGTCTCTAGTTGGGTTGGCGGACGACCCAATTGTGAGGACCCGGATTTACCAAATCCGAACCCTCCTGTGTTTCAACCGCGCTAGTCCAGGAACAGCTAGCGCACACAACATACAGTGATGATAACACGTACATATCATAAAGTTCATAACAAGATAAGCAAAAAGTGTAACAACATCATCACATTATTACAAGTATGAAGCCTTACTACCAAGTGTAAAAGTAACAATGAAATGTAGAACAAAAAGAGCCAATCGGTTAGCCCACAGTAACCGATCGGGTGCGCTCCTAGAAGATCGTTTCATCCTCCTCTTCATAGTCTCCAGCACCAATGTCGAACGGTGGATCGCCGGCTCTTTGATAACCCCTTCTTCCATCATCATCTCGCTTTATGGAATAAGCAATTTCGATTGAAACACGAGGGTGAGTATGCAACATACTCGCAAGTCTAGGAAACTTGATGCAAGTAACTAAATGCATGGCTTAAACAAAGGATGGCATAATGGTTCATTTGCATAAAGCGAAATTTAAAATTTAAATACAAGTAATACTTTCAGAAGCAAGATTTAACAAAATGTAAATAGCATAATTAATTAAACTTGAAATATAACAATTTCGTGTTCCAACTACTGGCCGGCTCCAACCGCCAAACTACATCCGGAGCTCTAGCTCATGATTCCCAAACCACATTTTCATGTTTAAACCAAATCCATCATTTCCATTTTAAAACCAAAACCGAAAATCTACTATGTGAAAGCTGCCCACGCTGCCCTTATCCGTAAGCACGGCTACTCAAGTAGTTTTAAGACTCAGAGAGTGGTACACTTTACCCACACGACATGATCAACCCTTTGCGCCAGCCAAGAACACACTTCCTTTGGTGTGTCGGCGAGGAGATCATGACAAGGCCTTTACAATGCACATACCGCTACCGACTCCGCTGCTAAGGTTTCGCTCTCACCCCCCCTTGCACCTTACAAGTGTCTTTCCGACCAACTCGCATGCACCATCGGGCGAAGTCAAATAACGATACATGCAAATTACTTAGCCAGTCGTACCCATATAGACATGTGGTTGTATCAGATAGCATGGCCCATGGTGTCCACACGATCGGTCCTTAATTGACTAGGGCGGACATTCACATTCCAAAAATTTTGTGCATCCCGCACCCGCCATTCAACCAATCCGCCCCGGTCCAAATCATTTTTCACTTTTAATTTTCAAATTAATACCGGCAACACCAATTGCCATACATTTCATAAATCAATTTGAATCAAGAATGTAATCATTTCCATAATGGTAAGGTACCGACGTGATTAAGCATGGCTAAGCATTTTCTACCGTTCCCATAATCAAAATGATTACCATTAATTACACTAATTAGTTTTCCTAGGGTGTCAATGGTTGTCAACATGAATGTCAATGTGGTTATAACAATTTGGCACTTATCTAAGCATTTAAAATGACATTAACATACAATTCATAATTCAAATAGCATGCAATAATTCAAAAACAAAATAGCATTTCATAAATTTGGGTTCAACATGGTCAAGGAGACTTGCCTTCAACCTCGCCCGCTGCTGCAACCTCTGCTGGATGCTCCTCTCGCTCAACCGGTGCGTCGTCTACACGCGAAACACGCAAATCGAGGCAAAAATAAATAAAACCAGAAATAACTAGAATCCAAAAATTCATAAAAATGACACCAACAGCTAGATCTTGATTTTATATGAATTTAGAAATTTAAATCGTGCGATTCGGAGTTCGAACGGAGGAGAACGGGGCTTCCGAAGTTTAAATGGGAGAAAATCAGAAATTAAAATAGGGTTGACACGTGTCGCAACGCTATTGACTGAATATTCGGAAATTCGGAAGTAAATCAGAGAAAATAACAAATGCGACTGTGGCTGACCGGTGGGGACCGTATGTCAGTGGCGCACATCTGGCGTCGCGGTGGTGAAGTGGCGCTGACTCAGCGTGTACGTGGCAGACATGTGTGCGGTTGTGGTGATTTGGCGGTGATGTGGCACCACGTGGCTGACACCTGGCGCCACTCGGCAGATGACTCGGCGACTACGGCTGAGGTGGCGAACACGCATGCTATAGCAGTGAGATGGCCAACTCGTGGCGTGACGTGGTGAGGAGGTGGCGATGACACGGTAGGCACGGCCAGCTACGTGAGATGCTAGCGACGACGTGGCGGTGACGCGTCGGTGACATGGCTTCAACGTGGGAATGATTCAGCAGTTTGGCTCAGAGTTTACCGTGAGGAACCGGTGGCTCAGATTTGGCCGTTGATTGACGATCGGGCGTTGGAGAGCAGCGGAGAAAAGGCGACGGCGAGGCACGGCGCAGATCCGCCGGGACTGGGGAAGAAGCCATCGCAACCAGCGAATCAGTGACGGATTGAGCAGAAGAGTTACTGAATCGGGTAGAGAACAAAGAGATGAGTGCGACGGTACCAAAAAGGGCGGCGGAGACTCACCGGAGTGAGAGAAAACCACGGCGGAAGACTCGTGCGCGGTGGAGCTACTTCGGCGAGGCAGTAGTGGCGGTAGGATGTGTCTCCGGTGATGAGAGTTAGGGCAAAATGGGCGGCGCAGGGAGGAGAACCTCGGGGAGGGATCTACAGTACCTTAAATACCCTAGGGACGCGTGTAAAGGCACGGAAAGCAAGGATCAACCGCGCGGCTAGGGTTTCGACAAGACAAAGCAGGCGGCGTGGTGCACTGAGGGCACGATCCGGATCGGACGGGCGGGGGGTGAAGGCTATGCTAGGTTAGGTTTTGATCCGGGTGGCTACTGAATCCCATTGATGAATTCATAATCGACGGCCGAGATTGATTCTAGGTTTAGGGTTTAGATGTGTCGGTTTGGAGTAAGGGTTTGGTGAGTGAACAGTGAATCCGGCCCAAGAAAAGGAAAAAGGGTTTAGAAATTCTAAAAATCCGATTAAACTCCAATAAATCAAAGTAAATAGCAAATAATTTCAGAAAAATTCCCAAAAATACAGAAAAATCAAATAAAATTCGAGGAACCCAAATAAAATAATAAATAATTATTTTGAAGTATAAATTAATCCAATTAAATCTTTGTTGATTTTAAAAATTCAAATTGAGTTGAAATTAATTCAAATAAAATTTTGTTGGGTTCGGATTTTGAAATTTAAATTCAAAGAAGTTGAAAATCTGAATGTTACACCAATCGTCTTAACTCGTGTCCGAGACCATACTTCATGCTCTCATGAGCTCCAAAAGGGTAGTACCAACCGCGCCTGGCTCATGAACGCCCAGAGTCCGATACGGGATCGAGTAAAGAAAGGTTTCCCATGGGTCGCCCCCAGCGGGTCGGACGACCGACATAGGGATTGTCCGCTAGGGGATCCCTTACCGGGGGGATCTCCAGGGCCCACTCGGATCACCCGTTAGTAGCTTCGCGAGCACGGTGTTCAAACCTACGCCTGGTAAACACGCGTCTGCTCACCCCCTCTAGGTCCCACACCTGCGGACGGGGCGTATACGTGGGACCGACAGCGGCCACTCCTCTTGCAGATAGCCTCGCCCGACGAGAACTCGGGACGGATGCCCTTCGCCTAGCTCCGGTGTAAAACCAGCACTACTAACACGTCTAGCTACGACATAAAACGAGCACCCAGGCACTTAAGCCATGCCCAAGGCGTTTAGTCGTCCACGTCTAGCTACGACGTAAAACGAGCACTCGGGCACTTAAGCCGCGCCCAAGGCGTTTGGTCGTCCACGTCTAGCTACGACGAAAAACGAGCACTCGGGCACTTAAGCCGCGCCCAAGGCGTTTGGTCGTCCACGTCTAGCTACGACGTAAAACGAGCACTCGGGCACTTAAGCCACGCCCAAGGCGTTTGGTCGTCCGCGTCTAGCTACGATAAAAAACAAGCACTCAGGAATCCGGAACCTCGCTAAGGCATCTGCTCGGGGGCTCGGGGGCTACACCCACCCGACCGCTCGGGCTACACCACACCGCAAGCCATACACCGCCGCACCAAGGCGGCGCCTAAGGGTCCCGTCGTCCCGCTACTCGGCGCCGTGGCAAAAAATCCAAAGAGATCACGTAGGCAGAAGTGTTCATCAGGCAAGTAACTCCTCCGACTCCTGCCACCGTACCGTCCTTGTGTACGCATAAGGCGCAAGAAATCGAAGCGTCACCATACACGCAAAGGGAACCGCGCCGTCAAAGGCGATGGATCCGTCCAGGAACGCACGCGTTTCAGGACGGCCCCTGGAGCTACTGACGAATACTCATACCAGGGGTACCCCACAGCAAAGTATACATCTATTTCAAGATCGCATGTCTCTCGAGGGCGTCTCGACCAGGACGCAGGCCAGACATCCCCATAGGCTCCGACCAGGCGTCGGGTCGGGCCTTCCCGCTGGCTCCGACTAGGTCGTAGGTTGGACGCCCCTGTTGATCCCGACTTGGACTCAAGATAGACCGCAACTAGGCCCCGACTTAGCGACCTCCGCCACATCCTCAGTCAGCTCCAAGCTGGTCACCTGCCCCCACGGACGCAACTGCAGCAATGGGGCAGGCGGCTCCTTCCCAAGTCAGCCAAGAGGTCACAAAGTCAAGCATCGGTCCCTTCACCCCGTCATACACAGTGGGGAGGTGCGCTCCGTCCCGAGGCAATGCCAGTCAAGAAGATGAACGACGCCAAGATGTCGACAAGTGGGAAGAAAGCAGGTGTGCGCCTTCCCAATGGAACACTGTTCGTTGAGTCTACCAACCCGGCATGGGCTAAGCAGAGCCCGCTATTCGTCACGCATCAAGACCGGGTTCCCATGAAGCTTACCCCTACCTTTTTTCTCCAAAAACTCCCGTGTAACCTGCCCCCTCCGACTATATAAAGGGAGGTAGGGCCCTCAGGGAAAGGGCAATCCCAGCATTCGATCCGACCCGACTCTCATCCACATAACCGTTCCTGGCCTGGATCACCCAATCTAGTCGGACGAACACTCTCACGAACCTTTCTGAGTTCCTCCATTCGGGAAAGTGCTAAGGGCCTGTCCTTAGCTTCCGCTTGTAATCCAGCGTAGCCTACTGCGCTCCGAGCAATACGAATCACTACCACAAACTAGACGTAGGGATATTTAGCCCGAACCAGTATACATCTTAGGCTTTCTGAGTCAACCATCAAGGAGAGGGAGCGCGCGGCCCCTACTTCCTACAAATCTACTTGCCGGTTATACGAACACCGACAGTCATAGCCTCCGAGACGGTCGTTGTGTGCCTTGTGGCATTTCTACGGCTCGTGGGATGGGATGTCTAAGTGTTGAGGGTGAGCTTGAGGCATTCCGCCCGTGCCCGGGGGGGGGGGAGGAGGGTGCGGAGGTGCTGATTAGGTATGACCGCAAGTGGAAGGTGTCTCTAGTGTGTCACTTGATCTTAGTTTAAAAATTGTAACTTTCAAAGTGAGCTTTCCATGGTCTCCAAATTTCCCGAATTATCTATGGTGACAAGCATTGTTAACTTGTGTATGATTTGAGGCTGACCTTATGCAAAATCTTGAACAGTTTGTTGCAATGAATGGACCTTGAATATTGATATTGCTCATGTTCTTTTGCAGGGAAAGAGGAATCCTCGAGCTACTGATCCATTAGTGGATCATGCAAAAAATTCACATTTCCTTGTTTTGCTGTATGAGAATTTCATGGAGGCTCGAACCACTCTAATCCAAAGACATTGGAACTTGGTCTCAAATCAAGCCATTAAAAAAATGGATGCAGCTACAGTTATTGTGCCAGGACCAACATAGAAAATCTGTTAGAACTACCAGGAAATTTTGCTAAAGTAACTCATGTCATTTTTCTATTTATTCCTTGGTTTATATAGTCAAGCTAGATTATAAACCAACTCTACAAACTAACCAACTAAATCTTATCTTCCTAAACAAACTAAATCTTATCTCTTAACCAATGTCAAGATTATATCTAACATTTCCCCCTAGTCTTGACACACCAACTCTTACTCATTAAGGCAATCGGTCCCAATGACGAGTTGTTGTAACATCTCAAAAATTTTAAAAATAAAAAAATAAAAATTTGAAATTTTAAAATGAAATTAAATAAAAACTTTTGATCGAAATCAAGATTTCGATTAAAAATAATTTTCTTTTCCTCATTTTCTAGAAAACCAACCTTAATAAAAGAATGAGCCGCAATATAAAACACCTTCTAAATTAAATAAACTATGAGAATGAATTGGAAATAAAAATTTACTTTGAAATTCTAATTTTCCTGAACTTTAGTTCTTAAGAAAAACATTTAACTTAATTATATACTTTTCCTTTGCAATAAAAACTCAAATCCCATAATAAATTAAATTTTAATATTTAATTATATTTATTGATGTATTTTCTCAATTTTTTCAGTATTTTCTTGATTTTTGCTCCAAAGGAGAAATCCTTTTAATGTAAACTTGAGTAATAGAGAAAAGAAAGGGTAAAATCTTATAATAATAAAACTAATAAAAATTTATTTAAACTTAAAAATCACCAAAACTTAATTATAAATTTAAAATGTCATATCAAAGCAATTAAGTATGAAATGAAATGGAATTAATGATACTTAACTAACTACAAAGTGATAGTGTCAGAATTTAATAAAAATAATATGACATTATATTGACCTAAAAATTTTATATTATCTTTTGGATAGACCAAAACAACAGTAAAAATATTAAAATTAATAACCAATTTTTATATTTAAAAATTCAAAAATTGAAAAGCTAAAATCCAAAAATAAGAATGTCATAATTTTTATACATTAAATACAAAAGATCTCAAATTGGAAATTTTTCTAAAGGATTATATGCTTTGATTAACCCTTACAAAAAATTTCAAAATTTTTTGATGAAATTTAGACTCTAGAAAAACTAAAAAGGAAAAAAGAAATCTGAGTAACCGTTTTCCCCATCTAAAACTCAGTCGAGAAGCCTCCAATCCCCTCCATTCCGCTATAACAGAGAAGCTTCAAGCTCAGTTTGGAGCAAAATTGAGATTGTAAACTGCTTCATTTTCAGATCATTTTGAACGAGAACATCTCGGTTCCCTATTGATAAAAAACCCCACTCAATTTCAGGAACCAATGATTGAAACTCTGCAGCCTCCTTAACCCTTCTTCCCCAAAACTGGTGCATGATCGCAAGCTGTCCTAGCTAATCTCTGATCGAGATGATAGGTAAATGGAATGTTTATACATCACTGATGCTTACCGAATCAGTTTCTGAGCTTAAGCGTTAGATTCTTGAGCTCGTGGCCGACGGCCATGGCGGACAATATCTGCGCACGGTGGCACGCTACTTCGGCCATCACCGGCCGAGACTAGGGCCTTCCCTGTGTGTGCGACTGATGGGGTGGTGCTTCCACCACCGCCACCGGTTCAGCCTCACTTCACGGCGACAAGCCATGCCCAAGACTCCTCTGGTCTTGCTCTCTAACCAGTGGGGTCCCCTTGTCAGTCACCTCATCTCACATGCTAGCATCACTTGCTGGCCAAAGGGATCCACTCGTCATCTGGCTGCACTCAATTGAAAATGCGGGAGACACAGAAGTACGCTTTCAAAGTTGGAAAACGTAGTTCGCATTTTCCCCCAATTTTCAAACCGAGCCAATTTCAAACTTGTATAACTTTTGCATTTTTTATCCAAATGTTATTGCAAACAAACTTGGAATTTGATGAAACCAATGTTATTGAAATCCTTATGCTTTCAGCATGCCAACTATATAAAAATATTTCTTTTCAACTTTGTTTGAATCATTTTCTATTAAAGGTTAGTTTCAATATTTTAAATAATAAAAAATGCATAAATTGTGCAAAAAAAATCTAAAATGAGTAGAATTGATTTTTATATGCTAGTATGCCAAGAGGTTACCTAAATATGCCGAATGTTTAAGTAATGAACTTGACTTAAATTAGCTTTAAGAATAGAATATGACCCAAATGTAAAAGATGTATGTATGTATATGCATATGAAGAATAACTAATAGTGTGTGTATATATAAGACCTCATAAATTAAATATCAGATTAAGTAGAGTTAATCTCAGCATATTCTAAACGATATGATCATGATAATAGGCAAAAAGAACTAATTCGAATTAAGTTTATAAAAGACTTCTTCCTTCCTATGCTTATAAAATATCTCGGCTAAAAGCAAAATAATGGAAAACTAGTTTTAAAACACTTCTAGGGTCGTACCCTACTAATGCCAAAAAATTGATTGCATAATCATATAAAGTGCAGTCGTAAACCTAAAAAGAAATCTGATTCCTTATAATGTAAACTTTAATACCGTTTAAGATATTTCAGCAATGAATAAAACATCTTGTCTAAATGCAATTATTATAAAGATCAGCCTAGAAATGTTCGTTAGAATAAGGACTACCTATTCTGGAAAAATATTCTTATTACAACTTGCTTTTCATCTGAATCCTACTAATGTTGTAACCCTAAGTATTATGAATATTGAAATCCATAATATGAATAAATGAACTTAATAATAAATAAGGAATCAATAATGTCGGTGTTTCGAATACCGGCAAGTAAATTTGTAGTCAAGGGGTCGCGCGTTCCCTCTCCTCGAATGGTTGACTCAGGGAGCCCAAGATGTATACTGGTTCGGGCCGAATATCCCTACTTCCAGTTCGTTGTGGTTCTATATTGCTCTGGGTGCAGAGGACTGCACTGCGTTACAAGCAAGGGCAAAAGGGCCGGCTTGATGCGCCTCGTCCGAGTGGAAGAAGTAAGAACAGTTGGCTCTAGAAGCCATCGAAGTCGTCTTCCCTTAGGGTCCTGCCGTCCTTTATATAGACGGAGGAGGCATGTTACATGGGAAATTGGAAGAGAAAGGATGGGGAGTCCTATGCCTAAGAGTCCTGGTCTTCGGTCTCAGCGACTGACCAGCGCCCGCTCGCTCCATGCTGGGTCAGTAGACTCATCGGGTGGCGTGGTTTTTCGTTTCATCGAGAAGCAGCGTACCTGCTCTGGTTCTGCCTCAGGAGGGAGCGCGTTCTCCACTGTGCGTGGCTGGACGATGAGGCTGGTGCTTGACTTCGGCAACCCCTCCGCCGCCTGGGGAAGGAGCCACCTGCCCTCGCACGGTCACTCTGAGCTGTTGTGTCCGTGGTGCAGATGGCAAACTCGAGGTTGACTGGTGATGGTGGCGGAGATTTCCTTGGCTCGGTCGGAGCTTGCGAGGGCTCCGACCCATGACGGGGGTCGAACATCCCTTTGGTCGGCTTGGTCGGGGGTCGTGGGGCGCCCGACCCATGGCGAGGGTCGGACAGCCCCCCGGTCGGGGACGAGAGTCCTTCGTGGCCCAGCGGGGTCTCCAGCCAGAGTTGGACTTGGGCCGGCCCATTCGGGGTCATGGGCCGCTAGGAGTACCCATGGTATGAGTATTCGTCAAATAATTAAGAAATTTGTATCACCAGAACCTTCTCAAAAATTATGAAAATAAAATCAGTGACCTAAAACCTATCAGACCTAACATATACAAAACTATTTCTAATGTAAATCGTTTAAGGTCATGTACTATTTATACATAACGTTCAACATAATGACTAATATCTTAATTTTACTAATTCAAATAATTTTTGCCTCTTCAATTAAAAATTTAAGATACAAGAATACATAATTTTACCCTCTTGAATTTGTAAGACAAGAATAGATAATCTCTAAAAGAAACCGTTTCATCGTCTAGAGCTGCTAGTAATATTAATATATGTATATATGTACAAATATAATTAACTAAAAATGTGAGATCGTAAAATCATACAACCCAAACACTAAATCAGGCTTATTTTTTGTAGTAAGTCTTTATTTGGTTTTCTGTCTATCTTCTTTTTGCCTTTATTATAGTTTGTTATTTGTTATATTTTTAATGATTGACGTGTAGAACCCGATGCCACGAATCCCCTCGTCGACTACATCAACTGCAACCACGACTTCATTATAAATGACAGTTAAGCAAGGCAAGCACCCCATCGATCATATTGATTCTAATGTTTTACTTTTCACTTTGTTTTATTAAATCAATTTATGCATGCACATTTTTTTCCATAAACTTGCTATGTTACGGTACTAGTAGATATACCTATTATCTCATGAAACTTCCTTAATAAGTATGGACATGTGAACCTTGATAACTATAGAATAGGACTAGACAATATGTAATATCAACATGGGTATATGCGATTACATAATAACCATGCTTAGCCCTGCTTTAGTATTGACAATTTTCAAAGATCAGATCAAACTGCTTCTTGAGAATTTAAAAATGTTGAATATAGATTGATGGAGGGTGGTATTTTGGCTAAAACTCAAAATAGAACTATGGTTTTAACACGAGCATATATTGGTGATAGGCGGTTGTGCGAGGGATGGACTTGCACGTAGTGTAGGGGGAGATTCTTGCCCGAGTTAGATTAAGGACCGAACTATTGTGTTGTTTCCAAGCCAAGATAATTGTACAATCACGAGTGCTAGTATGGGACAGCCTTAACCTATGAAGTTACTTAGAATTGGCTTTGCACTTTGGAAAGTTGAAGTAGTACTTGCACTCCAGTTAGGTTTGCTCGGAAGGGGCTTCCACACCTCGGTGTAGGTAAATGCATACTGATACAATGGTGTATGCCTTGCTATGGGGAGAAACATTTTGATAGGGATGGATTGTCATAGTTGTGGTGTAAATTACTGTATAGAATGACAGGGATTTACTATCATATCTTGGGTGTGTGTTTCTACCACCATAGCAGGGGTTAACATCGCCCGACTGATGCAAAGTCAGGTCTACGTAATATAACAGTTATGTCATGACTCTCTGCGGCATACCAAAAGAAGTGTGCTAATATCGATTGCACAAAGTGTCAGTCATGACTTGTGGGTAAAACTGTATATCTCTGTAGAGTGTAAATCTAATCGATTAGCCGCGCCCTCGGTCAATAGCATTTGGTATCACATAGTTATTTGTTTTATTATTTTCAAAATGGCTGGTTTTATCTGTTATGCTTTATTTTGGCAAGGAATGGTGTTGGCAGGTATTTATTGTCTTGAAGCTCATGTCTTGGAGGACTGTGAATTATTACTTATGCTCTACCTGTTACTTTCATATCAGTTAAACTCGCTTTTACAAATTTTGTTTCTAAATTACAACTTGATTTATAAATTCAATGTTTCTTTATGCAAATTAACTGTAGAAGCTTCCTTTGACATATCCTACATTACTGCATGTTGCAAATACCTCTTTAAGTCTTGCTGAGTACGAAAGTATTCAACCTTACTTATTATGTTGTTTTAGGTGGAAAAGAAGATGAAGCTCTGAAGAATATCTTTTGTTGCAGGTTGTGAGAATTTCAATCAAACGATCTTTCTTAGGATTTATGTCAAGCCTGAAGGTTGGATGCACATACTACAGGATTTTGCTTCTTCTGCTGCTATATATTCTAAATTGTAAAATACAATATATATATATAACTTCCGCTTTAATAATATGATGTATGATTGTGATTCCAATTGTTGTAAACGTGCGTACTAGCCACTGATCATGGGACTAGTACTGTATGCACATGAGATTCTCATTTTTGCATTTTATGCAAAAATAGGGGTCGTTATAGTTGCCTAAACTCATACTTGACACAAGATGGAGAATATATCTTCTCAACATACCAGACTCATCTTCGACGAATTTTACTTTGGATGGCGAACACATCTCGGACTCGGCTTTGGAAGATGAACGTATCTCCTCAACGTCTCGGACTAGACTACCACACGCAACGATTTTCTTTTTATTTTTTTCTGCAGCATGATTTCTTCTGATACACACGATATCTCTAAAGGAACCAAACACGTTTATCTTATGGACACAACTCACACAAGAACACACATGATCACACACAGTATCTAGCGGACACAACTAACATGAGAGCACGTAGCTTTGATCATCTTTTCGATGAGACACATAGGTGGCCACTAATACCATCTTGTCATGCCGATTGTCGATGATGCTCGTCAATATCAAGTATTAGAAAGACACATCTTCTTCACCTTTTACTGCCATATTTTCTTACCAACCCTTCCCACTAGTGACGCAACCTGACTCAAGTTTTGTTCCTGTGGACACCTTAGCCTCCTCAATCGCCTTTCTTGTCAGGCCAATGGAAGCAAACGTCACTTTCCTTTTCTTTGCGGCACAGGTTTTTCTTTCTTGCTATCGAGTGCATTAAGCATGGAAGCCAGTACTCCTTGTTGGCCTTTTCTTTTGTTCTTTCGCTTCTTTCTATGTACAGCCTCCTAGAAGCTTGACTTCTTTTTCTTTGTGTATTTGCCACATCAGACCCTGCAGCCTTTGCGCCTAGGGGTGGCAACGGGGAAAATCCCCGCGGGGAGAACCCTTGCATCCCGATCCCTTCGCCACGTCCCTGTCCCGTCTCCTTGCCCTCAAGCGCTGGGCTAAATTTCCGTCCCGTCCCCGACGGATTCATGAAGAGGGGCTAATCCCCGAAATAATCCCCGACAGGCTGTTGTTGCTCGAAATGATTCACCTGGTATCTAACTATCTATCCTTGGTCTGTTTGTAGTCCAACACCACACATAACACAACTACACAAGTAATGCTATTTGCTAGTGTAGTAATAGCAAATATATCAAGAAGAATATATTTCACAGAAGCATGTAAAATCCAACCAAGTCCATAACATAACTACACAAGTACACAAGTATATTTCACAGAAGCATATAACACAACTACACAAGTATTGCTATTTGCTAGTGCAGTAATAGCAACCATAAGTCCACATTCAGTACATCTAGATTCTAGAGTAGCCATTTGGTAACCCATTTCACAGCATCACTCTCATGTCTCAATGATATCCTAAAGCATTCCTAAATGTCTCATATCAGCAATATTTCATATATCAGCAATATTTCAACAGATTAGAGTTGACAAATTAGAGTAAGATCACAGAACAATTTATATTAAAGCATTCCTAAATGTCTCACATGCTAATAACTAGAGCAAACTAGTGGAAGGAGACGAATATGCTAATAACCAGGCGTCTGGGAGAGCGGCGTCGCTTTCGGGGCGGACGGCGAAGGCGACGCCCCAAGCGGAGAGAGGACAGGAGGAGATTCGCTTTCGGCCGGGACGGTGGGCGGGGGGCAGATCATGGACGGCGTCTGGGGCGGCGGCGTCGGGAGAGCGGCGTCGCTTTCGCGGCCGAGGACGGACGAAGCGACGCCCGGCGGGAGAGAGACAGAGTTCTGCTTTCGGCGGGACGAAGCGCGACGTCGTCAGGTCAGGCGGGACCGCGGGAGAGGACACACGACGAGCTCGCCCTCGCCGGGACTGGGTGGACGACGACGGGAGAGGAATTTTGGCCGGGACTGGCCGGGACGGTGTATCGATCTGGAATTTCGGATCTGGAGGACAGGAGGAAATGGAATCGAAGAGAGGCGCTGAGGAGGTCTCGGTGACTCAGTTGGAGACTTGGAGTGGGAGTGGCGGCTGGCGGGCTGGGATTTGGGAATCGAAAGGCTCTAGGGTTTTCGGTACAGAGGTTAAAGGCCCACTGCCGATCTAAACGGGACGGGACGGGAACGGGACGGGAGCAACAGGCGCCCCGGCCCCGCCATACCCGACGGGGCAACAATTCCCCCCAACAAGCCCCCCCGCGGGGAGTATATTTCCCCATCCCCGTCCCCTAATAGATGAATTCCCCGCGGGGAAACGGGGATCGGGGCCCCATTGCCATCTCTAGCGCCGCCACACGGCCTACGCACCACCATTGTCAGGCTGCATCCGCATCCGCCGGCCTCACAATGCGCCACCTTGACGGCCTCCGTGCCCTTGGCCTGACACGCTTGCTTCCTCAGGTGCCTATCCCCGGATGTTGATCTAAAATCTTAGGCACTCATATTAATTGTTGAAACTATCAGAAAATTTTATCAATATTGCCAACATAGCTCACGCTATTTTTCTATTTATTCCTTGGTTTATATAGTCAAGCTAGATTAAAAACCAACAACTCAACAAACTGACCAACTAAATCTTATCTTCCTAAACAAACTAAATCTTATCTCTTAACCAATGTCAAGATTATATCTAACAATATCAACCCCGCAGGTTGAACAAATATTAATGCTAGGCTTAGTTTTGCTTTGAGAATTTAACCCTTGATTCTGTGCCCCTTAGGACAAAAGCTTGTGCTGTTGTTATGATATCTGTGCTTGGGAGGTATATATGTAAAGCTTTGTAAAAGAGGTTGTCGGTGTTTTCTCCTAGTTGAGTGTGCACATGATTCAACAAATCCTAGATGCAATTGGATTAAAACAAAGAATGTTAGACAAAGTAAAATTCACCTGGGACATTGCCCCTTTGGGTTGGCATACCTAAAACGTAGTTAAACACTTCTTGCTGTATATGCTGGGTTGGCTAACTATTTAATAGCAGGCAAGGGTCTGGAAATACCCTCATGGTATCTTTTTTGCATAAAATACTCCCCAAGCAGCTGATAGAAGTAGAATTCATGGTCCACATTCATAAGAGACATCTTGGTTTTCCTCCTCAAGCTAGTTCAATACACTTCATTCTGTTGATTTGCAATTCGATGCCATATTTAACTTTTGCAGATCCCTCGAATTTCAGGCTTACTCATCAAACATCTTTTGTGAGGCAACACGTGAGCTGTTGGAGCCAAAGCACAATTCTGCTCTATGTTGTAAGTTGGCTCATGACTCTTCCTATATATGCTTACCAAGGCAAGTAGGATATCATTTGTTTCAGTAAACTGCAATTTTGATTTTTTTTTTCTCAAATTAATATACATCGTCAAAGCTTTGATGAGTGAGGCATAGATTACTACTTGGTAAATAGTAAATACCATTCTAGACAATCATAATGTATATGTCGTGTCATTTGGCGAGATGAAATGAGCCAATGAAGTGTCTTATCCACAGCCCTGGCTCGCCGGGAATGAACAGTCCCATGACATTTCACAGCTAATCAAGCTAGCACATGAAGTCTGAACTCTGAAAAGTTATTCTTTCTCATCCTGTAATTGACTTTTAGTACACGTGTGCTCTTAGTCATCCTCTTTGCGTCCCCTACTAACATATAGTACTCAGTCCTTGCAATACAATTCGCTAAGCCTACAGAAAAAAAATTAATGAGACAGTGTTGTTTTAACTTGTGAAATTATATATTATTTGCCATCTGTTAAACTTGCTTTCATGCTTGCTTCTATATATGCCGAAAAAGTACAAACGGAAGCTCTAATTGTTTGGAGATGCAAGCAACAACTCCAGTTCCCTAGTTTATTATTATCAGAACTTGAGCTTTTCTTGGCTTAAAAGTAGGTAACCGAATTAGTTTTCACCCAAAAAAAATCAAGTAAATAAGGCCTATTCATCTTGAGCTTTTTTAGGTACCCTAAATTCAATATGCATCGTTCATTATTTTCGATCTATTGTATGAGATTAACTAGTATTTGATTATACTTCATTCGGTATTAGAGTAGTACGAACACCCTTAACAAAGTAATGTCTAGATCTGATTTCTAGTGTATACTATTAGTATAATGCACTACAAAATTTCTCTTGATTGTAACGTATTCACGATTTGGCAAAAAATATAGTAGCATAAAAATGCCAAAAACTCCAAAAGCACAAACAAGTGCAAGAAGATCCTTGAAGCAGGGGCTGACCTAATGATGTTGCAATGTGGCACAAAAGAAATTGATGCCTTGAAGCAGCATCTGATATACTGTTCAAGCAGCAGGTCAGCGTCATGGAAAGGGAGGAAGTAGGGGGTCAGCGTCATGGAAAAGGAGGTGCAAACTATTACTAACAAGTCAAGTAACCAGAGGGAGGCATGCAGGTGTAATCGAGCAGAGAGCAGACTATCTGCAACAGCGACGCGTTCCGAAAGGGATATGCGGAAATGAACTGATCGAGCATATAGAACAACAAGATCTGAAAGCGAGATGGACGGACGCTACACTAGAGGTGCCTTTAAGCGCATTCAAGGGCCCACTCAAACATGAACGAATCAGTACTTGGCCCGACAACAAGGTACAATTGCACCGTGGGACGTCGCACCTACGGATAGGACGCTATGATACGGCATTAATAAGAGAAAAGTCCATATAGCATCTCTAAATTTTGGTCAAATTTTGTTGGATGTCTCGAACTATAAAATTGGACAATTGACCCCCTCAAACTTTATAATCCAATTTAAATAATATGTTGACTTGGTTTTATATAATGGTATTGCACATATGGTATAATAAGTGAACGGTTTTGTCAGATAAAATGATATGCTGATTAAGTTAGACTAATGATAGATAAGATTGACATAGGCTTCTCCTTCACCAAACTTTTAATCGTGCTTTCAAAACCATCAGCCCCTATAGATCTCTCCTCTCTATTTCAATTTAAAGGAGAAACTCCTTTTAAGTCCCACCTGTTGTTCATCTAAAGCTTACATACAACAAAGAAATCCAATGCTTGCGAGTTGAATTAGCCACTAAGATGCAAGGAAAAGGCCGTGCACGTATCTGATAGGACGGTCATGTTTAATGCTGCTATGAATATTATATAGGAATATATTACTATCTCTCATGTCTGAAACATTTCGTGCGACCTAAGGCCCTCCGCGTCAGTTATTCTTCAAAAAGCCTCTAGGAATCTCAAAATCACAGACAAGTCCTCCCACCGGCTTTTTTTTTTTTGATAAAAAGGACCTTGTAGACCGCAAATTCGCATGAGACTGAGAATCCTAAAACCGCAGATAGATTCTTCCACCCGTTTTATTGCAAAAAGGACTTCGTGGTTTCGCAAATTCACTGACGGCTTCTACCTAGCTCATTTTTACGAGAATCCCCTAGAAAACTAAAATTACATTGAAGTCCTCCCACAGTTTATTTATAAAAAAAAACCCGAACCAAAATTCGTACGGTGCAATGTAGTGCGTGACTCTACCTAGTTAATATTTAACTGACAGCTTCTGCAGTGTTATAAGAGGTATGAAATACCCATGCAAGGGCATCAAGAATGTGATAAGTAAAAACAGACGAACGTCGAACGAAAGCATATATGCGGCAAAGTTTGAAGCATAAGGCAGGATAGAAGATTACATAGCTGTGTTCGATAGCCGTGCTGTCTGTCTACTGCTCGAAGGTAGCTACGATGATTGCAGTTTTTCTTAAACTGTGTCCTCTTTTTGCTATACTGCTGCTTACTTATTCCCTGTGTATATCTGTTGTCCATGATATTTGCTATATATTATCGCTTCTATCATTAGAATGTGTACTCTTTTTGTTATACTGATTCCTTGTTTAACTGTGCAATGTTTATCGTGTTACATCTGTGTGGCTGTCTGTTATCCATATTGCTTTGTGTAGTTTTTTACTCGGTGAATTTCCTGTGTTAGTTTAGTTGTAATCTCGGTTCGGTTCATAGACTACGCATGGTTCTGTCATTAAAATGTTACATTTCTAATTCGTAACTATCAGATCATCATGTCTTGGATTTTTGCTATTTTTACTGTATATAATACAGTCTATACATGGTACACAGCAATTTTCAGTTGTTTTTGTCTATAATTTCTACTCACGTCAATATCTATAGCTTTCTAAGGTGAGTGCTCATGGCATCAATTTCAGTAAGCAATTTAGGGTAATTTTCATATGATTTACTAGTGTGAGTATGAAGAAAACTAGCATCTACAGGAATAGCATCAATAGAACAATTGCTAGCATTCTTCAACCTAAGAATGTTAAGCTTAGAAACCACACTATCATGTATGGTTCTTAGATTCTCAAGCTCCACAAATAAAGCATCGCAAAGAATATAATCAGCAGACTCCTGGAGGAACAAGACCTGCTTAAACTAACTTTTGAGATAAAGTACTTACTTCCTTCTCTAACTCCATACACATAGCTCCAGCTCTAGCATAGAATTTTTCTAATTTGCACAAAGCTTCATTGAGCTAGTCATAAGAGGTACCTCATCCGAGGCGCTAGAGTTCAGAGTCACGATGTCGTTAGCGCCCACCATGAAACATATTCGATGAAGTCATTGCCACCTTTGTTCTTCTCTTGTGGATTTTCCTCACTCTCGTCACTCCAATCTCCATGTCGGAGAGGTTGATGCATTGAGAGTGGCGAGGATGCGGTGGAAGAGCTTTTTGTTCTTCAAGAAGTTGTCGTACTTCTTCTCACACGTCGGGTTGCGAACTGGAGGCTTCTTGTTGGTATTATTGTTCTTTCCCGAACTGCTGGTGTCATCCTTGCCTTTCTCCATCTTAAGGCAGTTCTCTCTAATGTAGTTGGGGCCACTACACTTGAAATAGGTAATCATGCCACCATTTTTCCTCTCCCTCACCCTTTTATAGGCATGAGAAAATTTACGAGCTAAAAAAATAAGTTTATTTTATGAAAATTTATCCAGATGTTCATCGCTTAGCTCGCAAAGGGAAAAAAGAGAGAAACCAATCAAAGTCTTAAAAGTGGATCCAATGGAATCGGTGACTAAAGCCATCGACTGCGACTTTGCCTTACGTGAAACAACGTCAATCTCATGAGTCTTGAGCCGAGACTAAAGCCAGTCAAGAGTCAAGGTCGATAAGTCCGTGGTGTCCTTAATGGTGGTCACCTTCATCTCCCAAATCCGAAGATTAAGTGCGGTCAAGAAGTGTTGAGTATTCTCTGAGTTAGAGTATATGCAACCAACTGCATGGAGATCGCTCCAAATTCTTGTAAAACGACCAAAGTACTCATCAAAGGTCTCACCAAGGTGTCGCTTTAATTTGTTGTATTCATGCTTGTATTGATCCTATCTCACTATCTTGATCTAGGTAGTGCCCTCATGGTAAGCATCGAGGTCACCCAAATCGATGAGTGGATCGTGGTGAGAGATCCCAGTATGAGGATATTTCTTGCCTTAGCGTTAGCCTCAACGTCAGCTATATTACCAACCGTGACATTTTCATCAAGAGAAACGCTATATGGGAACTTCACTTTCTACTAAATTAGGAAGCCTTGGGCAGTGATGTACAACTCCATTCTTGACTTTCCGAAGAGAAAATCAACTTAAAAAAAGATGGGAGACTTAGTGGAATATTTGGTAGTCATTATGGCTCTTGAGACCGGTTAAAATCTATAGAAGAGTAAAACTGGGCTCTGATATCAATTGAAGGACCAAACAGGTGATCACAGGGGGTTAAATGATCACAAATAAAATTTTCTCTTAAAAATCAAACCACCAAGAGACCGGATTGAATGACCGTACAATCTAAACAAGTGGTTGGATGAATAGGACCCCCCGACTAGGAGTTTGGAAGAATAGTGCTTAGATAAACGAAGAAAAACTGCACCGTTGGATGAATAGTAAATAGCAAACTGGTTTGATGAACAATAACCAAAAACCGTCGATGAATAATAAACTAAACTAATCTAATGAACAAAGGCTTGTGGTGAATAGTAAAATTAGCACGATCTCAAAAATAAAAATTGATGTAAGTATTGATCGGCTAATCCAAAACCTATGAAACTTTGTGTGCACCTTTCTATGGATGTTAAAAACCTATTCTAACCTTCAATCGCAAGGATTGATGGCAAAGTTCTAACCTTTTTTAGTTTAAAGAATGTTGCGTCAAAATCGGGTTAAAAACACAAACTTCACCCTTAACTTGCTCATGGGGAATTGACAATAAAGATGATCTTAGATAATCTCCTATATATCACAGAAAGTAAAAACACCAAAGAACAACCTTTCAAACAAATAAGAACACGATCTACAAGAATCTTTCTTCTACCAAGCACAAAGATCATATTCATGCATTAAACTAAAAAGAAAAGGTTGTAGATTGCCTAGATGATTGGGATATGAACTATAAAAGATTCATCCAACAATGTTTTATCCTTGGCACAAGATCCAATAGCACTTAGAAGGAAAGGAGGCAAATCCAAATGTGCGAAAATAAATTGAAAGAATATAAATATTGAATTTAAAGCATAATGAAAATGTTGGAAGTAAATTCAGAAGGAGAAAATAAACTTTGCATTTCGAAGGAGAATTACAAAGCCTCACAACAAAGTGGGCAAAGCTCAAAGGAGCACAAAACCTCTAAAACCTTTAGTCAGGAGACATCCCTCTCCTCCTCTATTTATAGCACACTGGGAGCAACCTCCACCCTTGGATAACTTCTTTTTCTCATAAAGAACCTTATCGAGAACTGGGATTAACTCACTCAACCATGCATTGGCTAACCCGAAACCCAACAACATAACAAGTTTTGCACACACCTTTTAAGGCACCACTAACTCAACCACTACTCCACTCGCAAACCTACGATCCAATGATCCTTCTTCACTTGAGTAGAGTTTAAATTAGCATATGCACCATCCACTTGTCTTCTCGGTTTTGCAGCTACTCCCTGACCTCAGTCATCTTTGGCGATACCTTGACCGTCTGGACCTCAACTCTCCCAGCCTAGTCTTGATCTCTTTCACCTCACCATGACCTAACTTCAAGTCCTGCAATCATCATAGATAAGAAAACGATCACATAGCAATGTCCAACAATATATGCAACCAAATCAACACATAGCCGTAATGATACACAATTTGTCCCGACTAGTTTACAATCCTTTTCACCCAGCTCATAAACTGTCTGACCAGATTCACAAATAGTCCCAACCAGTTTACAAACGTCCCAACCACTTCACAAACTAATCATCGTACAAGAGCCCAAGCCCGGTTCCATGCCCACGCACCGTAATCTACCGTAAGTTCAACCTTCATTAGTTATGGTTTTGGTGTTAATGACAAATCTAATCTTGTGTTAATGACAAATCCAATATTGAGTTTATCCCCTAATGCGATAGTGTTATTAATGACAATCTTATATCGAGACTAACTTGTTTATTTAGAATATCTTTGATTAGTCTCATCGCATTGAAAAATGGAAAACCCAAGGTATGTTTGCATATTCATTATAGTATTAGTTGCATACTTTGGAGTTAAGTTGAAATATGAATGCCCCCATTATATTAACCACAAAATGTGCATTATGTTTCTCAATCCATATATTACATTTATGCACATATTTAGGGGGAGTTTGTAGTTTAACTTGAAAAGTCTCTTTGTATTGATCGATTCGTTATTGACACATATAAAGATCAAGACAAAGAAACTAAATCTTTGAGTATATATTCGAATTGCCTAGTTATAAGTATACTCATGGTAATATAGGATATACTTCAATACGATCAATTTGAATATGTGCATATTATCTCCAAGTCAATCATATTTATGCACATATACATGTGGGGTGTATTCTATAGTTGATGATTTAGAGTAATGATCATTTCCATATAATTTACATATAATGGATCATTACTTTCCATCAACATGAGTATATGAAAACTTGTGTAGTTAATATATACTCATATCAATTTAAATGATAATTTAAATTGAGTTCATTTGTCTTGTTAATCATTGAAGAACACTTCATCATGTGTTGATGGTGTTTTGTGATTAATTGAGGACAATGAATAGTTCTTAAGTATAATAAAGCATGAGTTGCATTATTGTACTTAAGACACAATTAAATCATTTTAATTGATTTAGGTTGTGCTCAATTGATCTAAAGGCATCCATTATGTGTTAATGGAGTGCAAGAGATAATTGAGACAACCATGCATCTTGGACTAACTATTTGTATGAGTTGTGATTGAGTTAGGTCCAAAGATGGATGAGATGATGAGAACGGACAAGGACGGCATCATAAGTTGATGGGCGCCAAGAGAGGATCCCAAGATAAAGAGGAGTCGAGTAATGATCCCGGGAGTATCAAAGTGATGATCATAAAGACCCCAAAGGGGATTGCTTATCAAGCGCGAAGGTATAACTAGATAGGCTAAGGACTTTGTAGTCTTTGAGTCTAAGGTTTTATCGCCGTGCTATTAAGAGGGTCGCTCCTTTGCTTGAGCTTCATCATGTGTTGGTGATCTCATTCGCGCTCACTCAAGCTCAACCATTTGGATTTGGTTTTGCATATGGGTTAACCATTTGGCATGTGTTGCGAATGGGTTAAACTTATGCTTGGTTGTATTTGGTTTTCGATAATGCTTTGATTTGCATGTGTTGCAAGATGTGATAAGCTAGTGCGTTGGCTTTTTCGTGAAGTTCACTTTTGCATGTGTTGCATTAGTTGAAGCTTCATGTTTTGGTTTCGCAAAACAATCTTTCTAAAACTTGTGTGTTTGTATGGAGCTAGAGGCTTGCATGTGTTGCGAGTAAAGAGCTCATACTTGAGATTTGGTTTTGGTGTTAGTTCGATTTGGTGTTGCATGGAACTAAAGAATTGCATGTGTTGCAATTAGAGAGTTCATGCATCTTGATTTGATGTTGCTTCGAGCTAGACTTTTGCATGTGTTGCAAAGAGTAGTGCTCAAGCATGAAATATGTTTATTGCGTTATTTGCAAGTTCACAGTCGAATAAACTAAGGTTTATGAGTCCTAATCCCGAGAGCATGTGAGTGGGGCTTGCAACGGTGTTGGCAAGTTGACCGGTCTTGTGTTGACCTTCACATGGCTAGGGGATTAATCTCATAAACTCGAGTTTGATTTGCTTAATACGGTTTGCTAATAGTTCTTGAGTTGGT
>JAYEVE010001056.1:0-52604 GCA_036346375.1 Guadua angustifolia | reverse complement strand
GGCGATTAGGCGAAACGCCCGCCTGCCCACGCAAAAGAGCAGAAAGGTGGCGCCACGGTAACCGCCTCGAAGGCTCCTTGGCCTTGCCCGTCACCCGTGTCGAAACAGCGAGCTGCCGTAGCGGAACTTATCGATAGCAAGGTTTTACGCAACAAGCCCATTCCTCTGCGCCTCTCACCTCTGTCACAAGGGGTCCCATCCGTGAGACCGGGCAAGCAAGAACGCAGCGTAGGCATTTAATGAGGTTTGGAGAGCAGGACAACGAAGAAGCATTAAATGTATTTAGATCGACATGATGACCCTCCTTGTACCTACCGGTTAGCTTTGGCCTATATAAGGGCCCTCGGTGCGTGGGGAAGGGATCGGATCTAGATCAATCGACCAAGCAATACTAGAAAGCTAGCGGATGCGCTTGTAACTCGAGAACTTCTGTCTTGGTTTGATACACCCATAAGAAATTTAGCGGGGCGTAAGGTTATTACCCTTCTCACAAGGGGCGAACACAGGTAAAAATCACTTGTTCTTCCTAGTTCGTGGCCTTAGAAACCCTCATGTGAAGAGTCCTCTAGGGTTTTACCCCTCGATTAGCCCGACCCGCGAAGCGCCCTCCTACAAGACAAAACCGATGCACGTAGATCACGGGCACTGTCGGTGGAATCTTGCAGAAAACTGCTTAAATACGAGTCTGACGAGCGATTATCAAACATACATCTTGGCGGAGGCCTTGTGCCGCTCAGCGAAATATCTTTGGGTGCCTAATAACACACCCTCAACAATGCCCTGTGAGAAGGCATCTCGCGCCTTTCATTACCCGGTTGTAAATCTCCGCCGGTTGGTTGTCATTATTCCATAACGGGAACCGCCCTCGTCATCATGAGAAGGACCATTTCTCCAACGGCTCATGTCGATTATCCGGTCAGTGAAACTCTTTATGCTTGTCCCGCCCTCGCCGAATGTTTGAATGCGTCGGTCGGGGAAGCGCGCTAAAGGCGTGGGGTCATCTCTTTGCTCGTGGTACACCATAGGGTTCCTCGATGAACTAATCTTGCCCCTTGGATTGATGATTTATACAGGCTAGTTCATCCAACGTCCTCCACAGCGAAGTCGAACTTCCTCCGGCCGGATTACTGTTTGCTGCATGGCTTGAACATGTTCATAAGCTCCTTGTTCTGAGCCAGCGGAAAAAAATTGGCACCCATGTGCCTCATGCACCACTGCTCTGAGTGCAGGCCACTTCTTTGCTCCCCGACGTCGGACCCTTGTTGCATATCGATAAGCCCTCGGTAACCACGCATATGGGTCATGGATGACACATACATCGAGGCGGTCTGGACAATGCCATCTTGACTCTTTCAGAAACCATTACCGACTCTCGTGTTTTCCCCTCCACGAAGGCCAATGCGGCCAGGTAGAACACGGTTGTTGACATCCACCGCGATTGAGTTAGAATCGGCCCTTGTATTTCCACTGTGAGAATGTATCGTCCATGCAAATGGCCAAGGCGGCGATGTCGGGCTACATTTATGCATCTTGTAGAGGCGAAAGAAGCCATTGCCAAGACCCACTTGCCAGCATACGCGCACCATCGTGGGAAACTCCGAAGGTCGATAATCGGGATTCCTACTTAATATTGCCACTGAGCAAGTGTGGAATATTCTCGTAGAAGCCTCGTATGTCCCGAACCGTATTTGCAAAGTTGTTCTTTTTGCTCTCCATGCCTTTCCGTAGCTTATCTTGTCACTGAAACCTCTCGGCGGCTCGATAATGGATCGAGGTCTGCGGTGCGGATTGTCCCGCGATCGACCATAAAACACATTTGCCACCCAAGTGGGCAGCGATTGCGGTGTTCTGCTCACTTCCTCGATTAGCGATTATGATCCGTCACTATGGAACATTTCGATAGTCCCTCCACTTCCCCTGTGCATGCACCGCCATGGGCACGAGTCAACTACGCGCTTCACGTCGTAGTCTTTTTTTCAGACTTCACTACCACTGAATTGCCGCCAGAGAGACATTGACGATGCTTCACGCATCCATCACGACCTCCTTGTCTTTATATCGGACCCCCTGCTGGCGACCTCGTTCTCATGATGCTTCCATGCATCTATGTTCCCTTCATGCATTGTTAGGTCTTGAAATTATACTTAGTCCACGCAGGGGACGAGGCACCTCGAGTATTGTCCTCCTCGTCCGGCGTTATCGCCGCCGGGACTTCCTTATCCAGCAGTCCTCCTCCTCCATCAAGTCAACTATGTGCTCCACCTCCTCCCCTCGTCGGCCACCCCCGCCTCCCGCGGTGCCTCCTCGCCCCTCCAGATCGTCGCCACGCCAACCTCGTGTGCCTGAGTCTCGGTCCTCGTCACCTTCATCATCGCATTATTGCGTGTCATCCTCCCCTCCTCGTAATATCTACCCGACATCACGAACCTCCGAGGCAGATGGAGGTACACCGTACCAATCTACCGACAACATGAGCGGCCCCGCTCTCTGATATACCAACATAGCTTCTCCATGCCGATGTCGCGTTAATAGGAACCGACTCTCCATAAAAAAGTCCTGCGCATACTGACTCACTCTAACCCGCAGCGAACACTCAGGTATCCAAAGCCGAACATCAAAACATCCACTCCAACAAAACCTGTATGTCCTCTCTCTCGCCTAGATATACCCGTATGTTGTTGAAAATGCCGACAAATCGACTCCATCCGGTCCACTGTGCTATCTCGCATCTCCATAGAATATTTGAAAATACAATTTCTCGGACATCTTTGCCTACAACATCGGCCCAAAATAATCATCATTTCTCCATCTAACGCTATATAAATGTTACATTATATTGTCAAATTTTACTCTCTTGATTTGTAGCGGTGCGACATTTCCAACTTTTTTACTCTACTAATTTCTAGCGTATACGGTGATTGACGATATGTTGCTAGCCTACCATATTTTTAAATATACTAATTTCTAGCGTACCCACGGTGATTGACTACAAATAAGTAATTCGATTACCCATTTTTTCATTACGGAATTACTACTACATATTATTCGTTTGTCCTAATCTTTCTAAATATTGACTAATATTTCTATTACATGGAATCTCAATATTTCTAAATACTACAGTCCTAATATTTCTAAACACTACATACTACATTAATTTCTAAATATTACCTACAAAAATCACCACATAAAATATAAAGTAAATACTACAATTTCTAAATACTAAACAATACTAAATACTATATTAAATTTCTAAATATTACGTATAAAATTTTTGAACTTCTGTAAAAGCAAGAAGAATCAACTTTTTCCCTCTTTTTTTTCCTTTCTCTTTTTCCTCTTCTTTCTTTTCTTTCTTCCTTCTCCTCTCTTTCTCTTTTCTTCCTTTCTTCTCCTTGCGCCGATTTGCGTTTGCTCTCGATCGGTTGAAATGAAACGTCTGCTCGCGGGTATAAAATACTGCCGATCGCCTAGCTGCGATCGCCCACCATAGGCGACGGATGACACGTGGCACATGGCAAGGCATAAGCGGTTAGGCGGCGTTTGTGACCGTTAAAGGGCTGCCTGCGATCGCGCGGCGAAGCGATCGCCTGGTGAGGCGGCGGAGGGTAATTTTGAAATATTTTGCGGGCGATTGGTTTTGAAAAAAAATTAAAATAAATATTAAATAAAAATTCTATTTCTTTTCCATCGGGTCGGCCCAGATTTTTGGCCCAAAAGGCCCAGCCGAAAACCCAAGCCTTTATCCATTCTTCTCTCTCCCTTCCGTTTTCTCTTAGCGCCGCCTACCCGATTCCCCCTCCCTTTTCTCTTCCGTGACACACTCGGCTCTGGCTCCTCTGTCTCCACGCTGTCGCTGCCTCTTACCCCCGCACTTTGCCGCTGCTTCTCTGGCCTTTTTCGGTTCCTCCTACTCCCGCGCATGCTTGCACTTGACGCTGCCTCCTCTTCGCCTTTTGCCGCCGCCGGTTTCTCCTCTTCTTTCTCGCATGGCATGCCCAAGTCCCCATGCCGTCGCCGCTTTTAGGTCTCCCTGCCCACCGAACGCCGCCACCGCCTGTGCCTCCTTCGCTAGGAATGGTCCCAGCTTTCGGCCTGTGGCCTCCCTGTGTTGGATCTGCTGCGAAAGCTCTACTTGTATGGAGGTGACAAAGTGCTCGAGTTGTTTTAGTGTGAACCTGTATTGAGATGAGTACATGTATATATTTTGAACATTATTTGCTGGAATCAGCGCCGGCCGGGGGCAAGGCAGGGCAGCCGCTCCGCCCCGCCCATGGGGCCCCCACCCTGTGGCGTACATGCATGTATTAGGGCTGTTTGGGGCATTTCAAACACCAAAATCTGTGGAGTTGGTGGAGCAGGGTATTCTAACTCCAGAAATTTATAAGTTTGGCTGTAGAATGCATTAAGAGTGTTTAGGTAGATCATCTTGTTTACATTTTAGACAAAAAATATAAACTTAATTCACTTTATTTTAGCCTATAAGTTTGACTCTGGCGGAGTTGGGGCTGAGCTCTCCCAAACAGGACCTTAGTACTTGAGTTAGGCGATTACAGGCTGAGATTAAGTGGGAACTCAAGCAGCGACACTCACACTCGGGCTGGCGTGGCGACTTGGCGTGAGTCCGTGGCAGCCGACCCTTCGGCCAGGCGAATCGCGAGTCACGCGAGATGGACTCATCGTGGCGCCTCACTACCTCGAGCCGAGCCAAGCGCCCCAAGGAGAGTCAGGGCAGGCGCTCACGCAGTCAGCGCCCGGCAGCATAGCGAAAAGACGCGACGGCAGCGCCTGCAGCGCCTTGGCGATAGTATCCGCGGGGCGAGGCAACGAGGCGACATCACGACAAATCCGGTGATTGCCCTCGCTCAACTCTGCTGCAATTCATCATCATTGTCTCGTGATCCCGGTGCCCACGCCGCAGACGCGTTTCATCCGTGGCGGTGAGCCATTAGGTATTGTCGTATTAATTTTGCTAATTATCTAACAAACGTGATTACATGTATTATGTTTAACATATTAATTAGATGGATCGGTAATTTGATATTTCATATTTGTTTTATGAATTTGCGATTAGGCCACTTATGTCGTTTGATTGGATCGTGTTGATGCATATATGATATTAGGATTTGAGAGTTCTACATGATCGGTAATATTTTTTTTGAGTTGATCTAGTACCTTTGTAGGTTTGCGATAGCTTTTAAATAATAATTGTTTATTTTTAATTTTCAACATATAGTCATATCGTTTAGAAGGGCCCTCATTTTAAATCTCGTCCCGGGCCCCTGAAATCTCAGGACCGCCACTGGCTGGAATTTTGAGTAATAGAAAATATTGTATGCTTACATGGGATGAGTTTTAAGTTGAACCATGCAGATATGAAAATGTGCAAAAATATCCGTTTGTGTTAGAATTAGGTGTATCTGCATATGTATAGATATACATGTATGTAGTGTCTTACAATTATTTCTCAAGATGATATCCAAGTATGAGAATGCAACAGGGCAAGCAAATTGACTTTGATTTGGTTTTGGGTAAGGTTTTCACAAAGCTGTGGTGTAATTATATATATAAGAACTGAACTGTAAATTTATTTTTGTTAATGTGGATGTATTTGTGAATGATTTTATATTTGTTTGATTTTTAAAACTAAAAATTGAGACTTCACCTCTTTTAACCATTAAAAGTTTTTCTTTAAATTAAAAACCTAAGAAAATAAATAATGCCAGAAAATCCAAAAGTAAATATAAAATTTTCACTTTATTCATTTTGTGATTTTGATTTTCATTATTTAGAAAACAGGAGATCAGTAAAGAAATTGAGTTTTTCCTAAAGTCAAAATTTAGGGAAGGCAAAAATTCAAAAATTAAGTCACATTTGAAATTCAAATTTTTATCTTAGTCATTTTAAAATTTTAAATTATTATTTTATTTGTTTTGAATTTTTTGGGATGTTACACATATTATCATTTGAGGTTCGATTATCAATTGAACAATTAATTTAATGGCTAACTAAAATCTGGGGCAAGCTAAATTTAATGACTAACTAAAATCTGGGCAAGCTAATTAACTCTGAAATATTCTTATACTAGGGATATACCTAGGTGGCTGACAGGTCATACTAAGACGATAGTAATTAACAGCTAATTTTAATTAGACCACTAATTACCCATTAACCATATATGACACTGAATTATTCCTAGTGTTTAATTTCGATTAACTTTGTATGTTAAATAACAATCCTAATACTCTTGAGCACTTAAGCAATGTACATTAGCTCGATAATCTCTACTACTTCTAATTATTGAGTTGCATGCACCGACCAGTTCACCCAAAAGCTTAAGCTGATGAGGAAAGGTGGGCAATTCACTTATACTTCAATACTCCCCTCACGTGCGGGCTCCCTCGGACCTAGGGCGTGGAATAGAAAGTGGTGCAATTTTTTTTAATTGCGTCAGCAAGATCTTGAACTTCGAGACCTCTTGGCTCGATACCATATTGAGTTGCATGCAGAGCCAGTTCACCCAAAAGCTTAGGCGATGAGGAAAGGTGGGCAATTCACTTATACTTCAACACTAATTTTCGGTTGGTGGTGATCGTCAGTTCTCTAGGGCATCCTTGGCGCTCCTGCTCCCCGCTTCGCCCTTGGCGCGAAATCCGGATGGAGTCCCCACGACCCACTCCTTCTGATCCCCCTTTTGACCTTTCGTTGCTACTTTGACCTTAGTCCCATCCATCGCATCCTCTCACCCCCAACCCACCGCCGCCAGCTTGCGTGAAAAGCATCAATACAGGGCGCCCTCGTCGGCGCCTCTGCCCTGCTGTCGCCCAGGAGTTGCCCACGCCGCCCCTCCTTCCTCTCAAGATCGTAGTGCCATCTTCAATGAGGCCTTGCCCATAAGCGAGCCTTCTCCCGACTCCACCTCGTTGCCGCCGCCTCCCCTCCACCCGCCCCAGCGTCCTTGCAAAGCGACCCGAGGGCAACATCATCGCCTACCACCTCCGCGCCTCTTCACAGTGTGTGACCCTCCCTCCTTGCCCAAAACCCTAGCCCTACACTTCCTCCCTTACTTCAGTGCGGTCACCGTCTCCGATCCCGATAGGAGGCGAACTCGAGGGGTTTCCGTTTGATCTGGTGAGGCTCGGGGATGGTGGACTGTATGACCGAGGAGCTAAGGAGGCGGACAATCGGGCTGATTTCGAGTCGGGTGATGGGTTTCATCAAGGGATTTGATGATTTGCCGAAGTTGATATGACTTTGATAATTTACCCAAAGTTGATGTGTGTTTGATTATTTGCCCTATAGATACCTATGACATGTGGGTCATGGGTCCACAAGTCATATACACATAACGGGCAAATGATCAAATGCACATCAACTTTGGACAAATTATCAAAAGCATATCAACTTCGGGCAAATCATCAATGGCCTAGCAGGCAGTGGGTGAGCCAGAGGCGGCGGAGGAAGTTTGTGGACCTTGGCGTTCTTTGGGGATCACCTCCCGGTGGGTGGAAGCGCAACTTGGGCTCAAGCGTAGGGCGCGTGCCTAGGTGCATTGCATCGCTTATGTGAGGTTTGCCGCTTTGCCTTGTCATCCTTCCTACAAATGATGATATATTAGTGGGTTCTGTGGTTAAAAAGCACAATAGTTATTGTTGATTTTCTTTACAGTAATCACCTAAAGTTTTGGAACCATGGAAATCTTCTCGATTTTGAATCATGCAGTTGCATCTAATTTTTCTTGATGCAATTCCAGCATGGTTAATCTAACATTCATTTTTCCGACTTGCAGTATGGCCATATTAGTCTAGATACCAGGGCCGGATTGCTTGGCGCATTTTATGGAATTTATGAAAAGGGTCCTCGAGAATGAGTAAGTTTCTTTGGGCATAGGTAGCTACCTTTTCTTGAAATGAGGCTCCTTTTTACTTACTCGCATGTACAATTTGTGATTGCCAAATGTGATGAACCGTGATTCTTAGCTTTATTTTGTTGTGTTTATCAATTTCTGACTTTGAAGAGTATCTTGCAGCTTAAAGAACAGGAGAGGGAGGAGGAGACAACCAACGATCTGGGATTTTAAAAGCAATTAAAGAAGAAGCGGAAAAGCTATCGATGATTGTTTAAAGGCACACATGTATGTTTGCTTTCTAAGAAAATTTCAGCTTTTATGGTTTGATTTGTGGCGATATCAGCTCCCATGCTGGTCAATTTACCGGGCACTTCCATTTGCAATAGAAGAATGGTGTGTTATTAAATGCCGTATAGTTGTAGGCCAGTTATGTAAATCTGGGAACCAGGTTGTCCAAATCCTATTGCTATTGGCTGAATTTGGCCATTTGGATTTCTTACCTAATGTTATTGTTAGTATTCAAAATATTAGGGTAGAGTATGATTATGTTCAATTATGAAAAATTTATATCTATTTTTTGTTTATGTGTACTTAGGAACGTAGGGTCAACTATTCTTAGAAACTGAATCTGTCTTTTATGTGTGCCTAGGAAGGAATATGTCATGGAAATATAGATCACCTACCTTCAGAAAGCTTTGTCAGGCTTTCCAATTCAGAACATGATGCATTGTTCCTGTGGAGATTATGTTATTTTTCATGATTTAGGGATCTAGCACAGCAATAACTATTTTGTTCCAATCCTCAATGTACCACCACTAACTAAAACTATATGTGCCCTAATGAGACCATGCATGAAAGTCTTACATGGATAGCACCAGTGACGGTCATGAATGCAGAGTTGTTGAAGGAGGTCAGCATTAAGATGCTTGAAGGACATATAGAGCTGTGCAAGGAGGCTTGCTGAGCCAAGATGGTCTGTTCCTTGCAAGGTATGCTACTGCTCTCTTTACTTGCTTTTGGCAAATCAGAAAATCATTCTGTGCAGGTTCAATTGCTTGAAAAATAAGACAGTTCAAGTAAGTTGCATTTTAGCCTTCTGCTTGCTTCTTCTAGCATGTTGAAGAGATAACACAATGCTCATGGAAAGCCACAAAAATTTCAAACTTTCAATTGCTCTTATTTCACCTCTGGCCTGCATACTTTTCGTTAGTTTTACTCATAGTCATCAGTAGTGAATTACACCAGTATGCCTACTCTTTGTGCAACTGTGCATCATAGCAATTAAGCCATGTAAAGGCGTTCATTTTTTTTACCCTGGGTTAATTTTTTTGTATGCACTATAGTTATGCATAGAAGACTTCTTACAAGTAATCAGTTTCCAGTGTTTCCCGGGCATTTGATACATGAGATAGTTTATTTTTATAAATGGAAATGGAAACAATTCATGTGTTGAGCCTTGGAAGCAAATTACTAGGTTATGTAAATACTAAATAACTAGGAGTAAATTGTCCTTGTGGATGAAAGGGAGGTTCGCCAGTCATGATTAGTATTTTGCGTGCAATGCATCGGTTGTCAGATTGTGTTTGATGTTTTTGCTGTTTGGTTGGTACTGTTGTAACGTGTATTTGTGATAATAGTAAGGGTTGTAGCATTGTTGTGCTCTTCCTTTTATTGGATATATAATTTCTAATCAGGGTATTACATTTGCAATTTAATGCAGATTTGGGATTTGAGGAAAATGAAAAGACAACTAGTTCGGTCCACGTGAAGGTGCAGAAGGTGTTAACACCTCTGCCAAATCTAACCCTTCGTTGATTAAGGGTAAACTTGTCCACGAGACCAGCCCACCACCCGAGCCGGCGAGCCCTCTCGTCTCCGCCGCCTCCTCTCTGATCGAACCTGACCATCTCTCGCGCTTCGAGAGACAGCCCCTTGATCACGATTGGCGAGGCCAATGGCGGCGTCGCGGCTAACGGAGAAGGTAGGGCTCGGCCTCGTAAGGTTCGTCATCTGGCGCCCTCTCCCAACTCCTGCGGCTCCTCCATGACTCGGCGGCGGTGGCGGCTAACCTCCTTCTCCTCGTCCTCCTCTCCTAGGTTTTGCATCCCGAGATATGACCGATCCGGCATTGGCGGAGGATTGCGTTGGAAGAACAGTGGAGAAGCGCTCCTCTAGCCCGCGATTCCGTGCCCATCGGCTTAGCCCCGCGATTCCGTGCCCATCGGCTTGGCGTGTGTGACCACAGTGGAACTTTACCTTCGGTGAATCGGTGAAGACAACAACAAATTACCAGATAGAAAAGTCCTCACCAGGTTAGGTATTTCACCCAAATTTTAGCAACTATGTTTATATTTGCAAATTTGATTCCCATCTACATTTATATGTAGCATTTGTTCTGCAGTGGGAGTGTCCAGACTTTGGATTTAAAATAGTGTGGTTAGTAACAAGGAATTTGTTGTTAAGATATTTGGATTCAAACAACAGTATGATTTGCACTAGTATTAGCTGTTTAATATTTCCATGGAAGCATGTACTATTTAGTTTTGTGTTACCACAATTTGGATTTTTGCATATGTTTTCCATATGCTGGGTATTTATTAGTTACATGAAAAATATTCAGACTCTAAAAGTGACAGGAGGTAGCAGTCTATATCTTAGGTGCAAGCGACCTTGAATGTTGCTCTGTAAAGCATCATATAAGTGTTGGTGAATTCAGGCTTAGCAGGAGCAGTACCATCTTTTACATGACAAATCTCGGTTTCTTGTCCTTGTTTCTTGGTCTTCCTCTTTGTGGTACTATTTCATCCGATCTCGTTTTCCGTTCCTGTGTTCACATGGTCTGGCGCTGCGAAACGAGCCGATATTTCTGGATTCGGGGAGATCTTTGGATCCCAAATTTGCAGATTGTCATGGCAAGAACCGATGGATGCTCTTAGGTAGCGTGGGCTGGTTTCTATTTTCTATTCGGATCGGATGGCACATCTATGTCGCCATCTACATTTCTGATGAATTTATTAGGTGATCTTCGCTCTTCATTTCAATTTGGTGTAGGAGTGGAAGTGATAATCTCTTTTATCACTTCCTCACTCATTAAACCACAATCTTTGTAATTGCAGAACCGAATGTGAGCACACAGTATAAAAATGGAGCAGGTGTTTATCCTGTGTTTCTACGGATGTGAGCACTGAAAAGTTCACATCTTGATAATCAGTCATCCCAATATAAAGTCACAAGTACACACACTTGGTTAATGAATTACGAAAAGGTGACCTAGCAACTAAGCGTTGGGATGCTTGAAGGTCAAAAGGCAAAGAATGCACTTGCCAATTTGAATGAAGCCTCAAACTGAATGTTGCTCAGTAAAGCATCCTATAAGTGTTGTTTCTTGTAGCTTTGAAAAAACATAAACACAGATATCTGGATCTTTTGTTTTAGCTTTGAAAAAACATAAAAATGAAGCCTCAAACTGAATGTTGCTCTGTAAAGCATCATATAAGTGTTGTTTCTTGTAGCTTTGAAAAAACATAAACATGGATATCTGGATCTTTTGTTTTAGCTTTAGCCTACAGAATGATCAGCTGAGTCGTGTAATTTGAGTTCAGTGGCTTAATGGATTGGTTGCCTTATTTCTTTAGTCAATTCCCCCTATAATGAATATGGCAATAGCTTTGAGATGAGTGGATTATCTACCATGCACTTTTCAAGTCCTCTGCTCTAAATTCAATAGGTTGCATCCTTGTATTCAAAATAGCAAGTTTGGCGCTCTTGATTAGATTTGGTTGTTTTGCTAATGAAGTGCTAGTTATCACATTTGCTCTTTTGTAAAGGATTTTCTGAGATCATTAGAGATTCGCAAACCTTGTTTTAAATAAACGCTCTTTCTTAAGTTTAGTTCATTTATGCGTAATTTCAAGTACATGTACATTCGAGATTATATTATGGAAGCTAAAAACCCAGCAAGGCCACCATTGAGGATTTGGAGGAGTACAATATAATTGTACTCAAGGAGTTTGGAAGTGAGGAAGAAGGTTTTAGATTCTACTTGATTATGCGGAGCGGAAAGGATTGACATCGAGAAAAGATATTGTGAAAGCGTGATCCAACCATTGGCAAGATAGTTAAATGGCGGTATTCTTGCTCTAGACAAGGCTATCGAAGAATAAATTACTTTGACTTGCCTAGTAGGCGAAGAGCCAAGACCACTTAGTCGTTGTGGATGTGAAGCCGCAGTTTGAGATAAAGCTTAATGAGAAGCTGGTTTGTGGTTTGTGACAAATTTCAAGGATGAACACAACCACTTGCTCGCTAGTCTGGTGAAGTTGCATTTCTCGATCACATCGTGGCTCGATGATGCCGCGAAGCGATTGTATTGAATTTCATGTTGGTGGCATCGCAAATATCAAATAATGGAAGTTATGGACAAACAACATGGTGGGTATGAAAAGGTTGGGTTTGTACCGGTGATTTGTACAACTTCTTCAAAAGGTACAAGAGAAGAACTATTGTAGGGCATGATCTTTGGCTGTCATTAGTCAAATGAGAGCCTGACGGAAAAGGATTGAAATTCTTTTTGAATACATGAGATGATTTGGGTCATAAAGGAATTTATTCAGTCGGATCTTAATCAGCGTATTGATTATGATGCTTTTAGCGGCGTTGTTGTGTTTGATAGTACATATCGTGTGAATCGCTATAACCTACCATTTGTTCCTTTCATTGGTGTTAATCATCACGAAGCCGCAGTTATTTTTGGGTGCGGTGTTGTTTGAGATGAATCGATTGGTTCTTACAAGTGGTTCTTTGCACACATTTTGAAAGCTATGCACGAAAGAACGCGATCATTGATCCGAGATGGCGATTCTACAATGCGAAAAGCAATAAAACGATGATGCCTCGGTCGAACACCGTTTATGCACTTGGCATATCGAGCAAAACATGATTCGCCACCTCTGTCAACCCATGCTTTCTCGGTTTAGAACTTTTATATATGCTCCAATGAGTCCGATGACTTTGAGAAAAATTGGACTCTTTTAAGCAAAGGCATGGAATTCTGATGATAACAAATGGATCTCTAAGATGTATAAGTCGAGAAAGATGTGGGTCGCTGACATATTTGCAAGAAAAATATTTTTAGGCATGAAAATGTCAGTAGTGAGAGTCTCAACTCAAGGCTTCATAGGCACCTAGATCGCAAAATGACACTTTATGACCCGGTGGAGCACTATGAGCATTGTCTTTCACGAATCTTCGAAATGAGGTGAACTAGATTCTAGGGCTTCACAATCATCCCATTCACTAAATTAGATCTTTGAGCAAGTTGAGAAAAGTGCAGCGATTATGTACCGCCTAATATTTTCAAGTTAGTGAAGGCGCAGATTGACAAAACATTGAGATGGACTATTGGAGATATCACTTATTTAGGTGAGTATGTAAGGTTCTATGTTGTGCTAAAAGAGGGTGTGCACAATGGAGTGTATGTAGACTGCATTGTGAAGGGAATTATGTGAGTAGCATTACTCTCTCTGTTGCAAAATGGAATGTGAAGCCATCCCATGTGAGCATATTTTAGTTGTTTTAAAACACATAGGAGTAAACTGCATTCCTCGGTGTTGTGTGCCAAGGAGGTGGACAATGGGTGCTAAGGTTGCATTTCCTTCGATAGAAGAGGCGGTATGCACGTTTGGTGCGACCAAATAGATAGTTATCGTGAGCTTTGCAATAAGGGAAAGGAAGCCTTTTAATAGCTTCGAGGAATAAAAAAGCTTGGTGGAGGTGTTTAATTTTCTACAACACATTATAGGCGAAAATGCTAATAGTAATTGCTTCAAAAGCGATGCTGTCACGGTCCTATAGCAATGCAAGGTTCAAATAATAGCTTTGTCACTGCAGAAAGAGTTCATGATCCCATTTACGTTAATCCAAGAGGTGCTCCACGCAAGAGATGTAAGAATTTCACCGAGAGGAGGATAATTCATTGTGGACATTGTGGGAAACCAAATCATACAAAGCCTTGATGCCCACTTCTTGAAAGGCATGTATATGTTTACATAGTTTATACTATGTTGTTGTTTCTTATTTGAACAATGTGTTAATAAAGGTTATATTAATCTTGTCTTTGTCTTTACGTGCGAGGACAATTAGTAGACAAAGACGGGACCACATGAAGTGCGTTGTCATATAGTTAATCAAACTTGTTAGTTAAATTCTCCGTGAAGAGCTAGCCTATGTTCATATCATGTCTACATTGGTTCTTGATGATCTTTTTTCTCACAGTTAATCATATAGTTAATCAATACTACTTGTTCTTTTGTCTCATAGAAAGATGAACTTTTCCATAAGTGGTAGTACTGCAAACTTTTTTTGTGTATTGGTGTGCCGCACAGGTACATATTTCAGACAGACAGACAGACGCTATTACTAGTCACAGTTCTATTTGTAGAATGTCTCTAGAATGTATCATGCTCTCATGACTAGATGTTTGTTAACGTACCCAAGAGATCCTTGTTCCAGAAATTTTCGCTGAAATATGAACTTTTTTGAAGCGCCTTTTCTATTCAAGAAAAAAACTAATCGAACAATGAGTCTACCCTGCAAGTTCAACAAACACATTATGGAAGCGTATGTCACACACACTAATAATGTGAAATGTTTCAGCTTTGTGAAACTGTTGAAAAGCTTGCAGAACGCATAGAGCAACTAGAGAGGGGCAACATGAAGATATTGCAAGAGATTAAGGTTCACCCCTTAACTTACTATAATATTTTATTTTACTTAGCGTAATTGTAGATTTGGAGCATGTATCACCTTTTTGTTTCTGAAATGAAAGGTGCCATGAAAACTAATGCAAACCTAGAAAGTAGCAAATTAGAAGAAAGAGGTTCAGGTATTAACTCTTTTCATAAAATTCCAAGAACTTCAATCAGTGGCAATACTAATCTAGTCAATCGCAATTTGTAGGATGATAAAAACAATGCAGACAAGGTTGACCACGAACATACAAGACGGCATAGACCAGAGCATGAGAGTGATCTTGTGGAGGATATGCAAGCACTGGAGGACATAAACTACCCTACCCCACCCATCGCCACAAGATTACGGGGTCCTAGCAGGAGAATGCCTACATGTACTTATGGGGATTCAAACCATTATGTATTTTATGGTCTCTGAAAAAACAAATACTACCCGAAAAAATACCGACTTTAACAACCCAATGTGCAGGTGAACCAACAAACCAATCTTTACTCGAGACACAAGATTACGGTACCCATCATCTTTGTCATAAAGTAGCTTTCAGAAACACAAGTTTATTTTGACTAACTCTTGCGGAGGAGGCTATCTTTCTTGGAGACAACTACTATAGAATATATTAAAAAATCATGCAAAGAGAAAAAATTGGCAATATTAAATACAATACACATCCGGCGTGAATCGTTGCTCTGCTTGACCCTTGCGGACTCGGCTCTGAAATGAAGAAATGGTTGGGCGATTATGTAAAAATCTTCTGTAATTTTGTAATGTAATGGCATTTACTTTCTACAATGTCAAACCCTCAATTGCAACTACAAATTGACAGGTCATGGATGGCTACATACTGATTGATAAAACATCGATATACATCTACAATGCATAGGGATGGCTGCTGAGACCATGTTTTCGACCACAATGGAATGCCAAGTCTTGAGTTCAATTTGGTGAATTTGGTCTTAGATCCGATGGTGAGAATATTGGCGAGCTTTGAAACATGGAGAAAAATATCTACGACATGACTTGGTATGCATATTTAAATCTTTTGCGATGCTTACTAAATCGGGTAGCATTTTTATGCACTGTTATTATATCAAACACATTTCAAAGCTGTACAGATATTTCTCCCAATGAATCACATGAAAGTGCATTGGTATTTAGTTGTTATTAATACTAGGAAGGAAGAATCACAGGTTTTGGATTCAAAGGCAATTTCTAAGTACAATAAAGCGCGATGTACTAACAAATCTGGTAAGTCTATTTTACCTTTTCAACTGTATTCTATCACATGGCATGTCTATATATTTATCAAACTTTGTTGGTCTTGAATGAAAAATAGCTAAAAGGTGTACAAGAATACGTTAATTTGGCGTTGGCAAATGGGACAACTATTGCTAGATGGGGTAGATTGCTTCTCACATCATGGCCCATCCGTGTTATGCCCGTTCACAACAAAATGATAAGTCTTGATCATTATCATAATTGTTGTCTACTTCAATATTTTGCAATAAAACTATGTTTCATAATGCTTTTTTTATCGAGTTCATCATGTGGCCTATTTGTCTTCAAGTTCATGGAGCCTTTGGAATGGAACAAGGTTGGCAAACAAAATTACAACGATAAGTACATCCTCCTTCCTCTCTATATTTCTTTTTTATTCTTGGTTCAAATTTGAACTTATAATTTCCCAATATTCCACAGGAGAATATACACCTTTTGAGAAAAAAAAGATAGCATCCAAATTATCAACTCCAAACTAAGCGAAGTGGATGAAGTCAAGAAAGAGATACAAGACTTAATGATGCTCGTAATTGCAAATGATGGGTGTTTGATGCCATAACCACGTTTTTACTTCAAATTGCGTTGTTGGGCAAACTTTTAGCCAATAATACTTTGATGTTATTTTCCATAAAACTAGAGCGAGATGTGCAGCGATACCACGACCACGTTTTTACTTTGTTTTCACTTGATTATGTTGTTCTAATAAAACATAGACTAAATGAAAGAAATATTATCATTGTCAAGCACCAACTAGGTTTGCGATGGCGCTACATGCTCTCGGTCACATTCACTCTGTCAAAATATGGGGAGTGAATGATTGATCTAACAACCATGCATGAACCAAATGATCTTGTTTCACCCTTGAAAGGCGTCCGATGAAAAATCCTACATCATTCCAAAGTCTGAAAGCTTGCAGAACATTCACATTTCTCCTCTCTTGGTATCTTTGGAAATGTTGAAATGGCATGGTGTCCATTAATGCCAAGGGCCAAGGATCAAGATTAAAAGAGAGAGATGAGGAAGGAGCAAGATTAAAAGCTTTGTCAAATTTACACGGCGCCAGCTTCAATGATATTGCTCATACCTTCTCAAAGACAGCGGTGGGTGTTTGTGCTAGATCACTAGTAGGAAAAACACCAGCGTCTATGCTCACTTGCAATCTCCTCCAGCTCATTTTTTCTTTTGTTTTCACTCTGGGCAACTTCTTCATGCCACTGCATACACAAATATACCATAAGCGCATCGCAAGTTCGCAACCAACCTCGAGCGCAAAACAAGGTTTACGGAAGTTCAACGATCCTGATAAGCACCGGTAATACTTCGTCAGTGCAGAGCTAGATTTCCTTTTTGCCTGGCGCAACCAATTCAAGATTTCTGGAAGTTTTACAGTCAATTCACGATTTGACCTAACTGAAACCAAATCTGGACTATCTGCTACTCTATCTGGACTGCTGAAGCAATACCAAAACACCTATTCCGAAATCAGGAAAGCTCAAACCAGCAAAACTGAAAACTGGAACTACTGGTAAAGAGTTTCACGAGTGGCGAACACTGCTGAATATGTGCAAAACACATAGAAATTGAAGCTGAGTCTGTAGTACTAGTATATATAGAGTTGAGAAAGCTACTATACATGCATAAAACTAGTGTGACCAAAACTAAACGAACAACAGAATCCTAAATTAAAATAAAGAAAGAGATAACCGGCAAACATGTAAGATTCAGCTAAATGTAGACTCAATTTAACATTGGAGTGATAAAGTAATTTAGGATTGGAGTGATAAAGTAATTTAACATTGGAGTGATAAAGTAATTTAGGATTCAGCTAAATCCTAAATTTAACATTGGAGTGACTAAGTAATTAATGTAGACTCAACTAACTGCTCAGAAAGTAGAAAGGGACATGTAAGAATGAAACCGGCAACCATGTAAGATTCAGCTAACTGTAAGAATGAAAACATGTAAGAATGAAACCGGCAACAAGATTATAGCTAACTGCAACCAAATCAGCAAAGCTAACAAACCAAAGCAAAAGCGAAAAGCGCCACTCTGGTATCTGAAAACATGTAAAATTAAGCGGCAACAAGATTATAGCTAATCTTGTTGTGCTATTACAACGTCTACAACTCGACACCAGCGCAGCTCTTGAAACTTAATCCGGCCAGAGCCATCCCCATCCTCGCCATGAGAACTTCAGCTATGTTCGAGCTATTCCAAGCAACAAATCGACAATACAGTTAAGAACTGGACCATTTCCTCAAAGTGGACAATTTGTTCGAACTTTACTAATGGAAGCAGCAAATCGACATGAATGTAAAAGCTAATCGACGCAGCAAATTCACAATAATGCAAGAACTTCAAAGTTTGTTCGAACTTGACTATTTGTTCAAACTGAAATTGACCTAGCGCTAAAACCAGCAAATCGAGTCTATCCCAGATCGACAAGCAAATCGAGTGGCCAAAGCTAGCTTGAGTTAAGAACTGGACTCACATCGAAGCTTTAGGGTAAAAATGGCGGCCGCCCAAAACCCTAACCAGCTATTCAACCGTAGATCGGAGCACTGCCGTGCACCATGAACTCCAAAATCCGGTCGCCATGACACATTCATCAACCAATGCGGGCGGAAATTTGGGGGAAATTTTACCTCGCGTGGATGCTCCTGTCGTCTCCATGCAAGCCGGTGAAGAGGCCGGGTCCTCCTCTTGACAACCACTGCGGCGAGCAACCGCCTTCGGACCGCCCTTGCCGTCGCCGACTGCTTGTCCCCTCCGGTTCCGCGCCGCTCCTTCCCCCCTTCCGCCCCAGCGCGCGCACGGACCAAACCCACCCGCTCGTCGACTCGAAGGGAAAGGGGAGAGAATCTGCCTGGCGGGATTCTCTCTCTTATCTCTTCCGATCCGCGCCCGGGAGGGGAAGCCGCTGGAGGTGCGCCGTGCTTCCCTTCGCCCCTCTTTTCCCATCAGGACGGGAGGACGCCTGGGACGGGAACTCGTTGGAGATAGTCTTAGCCCGGAATCTCGGCGGCGACATGCACCCCTGTTCGCGTAGCTTCCCACCATCACCAACCGCCGCTGGTTCCAAGGCGCAAATTACCTTTTTGTCCTCTTAGTCCAGCACCTCCCTTGCGCATCAGTCTTTTGCACCTGAGGTGTTAATATCATCAGGACCGTAGAATACACAGTATTGGACGGCTGAAAACGAACGAATGTACTGAACCAGAACTCAAATGAAAACTCCTTTGAAAGTGTTTGAAGATTTGCCAAATCACTATGCAGAGACAAATGCAACATTTAGCGCAGACGAGCAACTTATTTTTACAGGAACCTCTATTGAGAAAGATGGCACAAATGGAGGACTACTTTGCTTCTTTGATAGAAGGAAACTCGAGCTTGTATCAAGGGTGAGGATTTCACCACAGTACAGTGTGATAAGGTGTCTTTGGCACCCAAGGATTAATCAGGTTATGTGTCTTGGAACTTGATGAATCACAACTGCTGAATATCATTTTTAGAATATTATTTAACTTCTCTGTTTTTTCTTTAGGTATTTGCAACAGTTGGGGCAAGAAGGAAGGTGGGACTCATATCTTGTATGATCCTTCTATTAGTCAAAGGGAGCTCTTGTATGTGTTGGACAAGCACCGAGGAAAAAGTCTGTTGTCAGAGTTTTCGGCCAAGAGTTTCATTTCCTGTTGTCAGTCGACACTTGAAACCTGACTTGAACTCCTGCGGAAAATTGTTCTCATCTGGAAGTGATAGCCACATGGTTCCTGTTGCTTTGCATGTTTCAGGACCCATGAAACGCAAAAAAGCATGGATGAGCCTCACATGTTGGAAGGCAATAATACAGCATCCAGTAATGTTAATACATCCACCAAAGGGTCACAGCACGACCAGAAAGGTGATAATTTTGAAAAGGACATAGCAAACTTGCAAGTAAGCACTGAACACAAACAAGGCGGTTCACAGGCAGATACAAGTAAGGATACCAATATGGAAGAAGCTTCCAACAAAGAACCAGAAACAGGTGGTGCTACAAGCAAAAGTATAACAATCACGAATGCAAAACTTGATCAACATGGATCAGAACCTAAATTTCCACCCATTCAGGATACAAACAAAGAACCTTCTAATGATCAGAACTTGGCAGAGAAACACACAAAAATTCCAGGCCAGTTGAGGTTGGCACAGTCACAAATTCATCTGTCAACCAGGAGAAAGGAGCATACCAATCATCAGGTGAGGAATGCATTTCTGTTACTTTTGTTAACTGTAACGTTAGGTAATAATGTTGATCGTTATATATTCTGTAAAGCTGTTCAATTGAATGGAATTTGAGGAATAAAAAACAGTAAACAGAAAATTGAAGTGAATGAAAAAAAATAGGGAAATAGGTACCTTGGTACTTCGTTGAGTGTTAACCCACCTTTGACATTGTAGTAAGAGTTTGAGAACTTCTAGCTACAGTTAGCATATCCGCAGGAATAGAAGCTTTAACACATACTGATCTAGGACAACATTGCTGAGTTTTTGGCCTCTCGTTTGGCTATGGAAATTTAGTTATTTATTACTACTATGTTTTAGAATCTGAATACCTATGCAGACATCTTTTCCATAGCAGGAAAACAAGGCCTGTATGACAAAATGAATGAGTTTGATCCTTTCAAGCAGCACAGGACATTCTGCCCTTGGATATCCCCTGATGACGGTGAAGCCTTGCCTGGATGGAGGCTGACTCTTTCGGCATTACTTGCTCAGGATAAAAAAACTGATGTGGAATGTGGATGCACAAGTGGAGGCTCGGATCTGCCTTCTCAATAGGGTGGTGTTCTTTAATTGAATTATGTCTTGTTTCTTTGTAATCACGACCTCACAGTTGGTTTCTGTAATTTTAAAAGGATGATCCTGTTACATCTGTTAGAAAGCTTTTCATGACACCACCTTCCAAGAAGCTGAGGATACACCAAGCAGAGAAGAGCTGAGAACTGTATTGGCTTGCTTGAAAATTCAGGCTGAGCCAGTCTAACTATATCAAGAGACAACCAGAATACCAGATCGATAAAAACATTTATGATGAGATCTGTAAGCAATGTACAAATGTTTGGGATGGGAACAAGGAAAGGAAAACAGAAGGATTTGTGATTTGGTCGACTGCTTAGAATGATACCGCATCAGAATGTTGCTGTAAAGATCATTGGTTATCCGCTCCTTTCATGGTGGTTAAAGAAATTTGGAGGGCATTCATCTCCTCTCCCCTGTTCCTTTTCTTTTTTGTTTTTGAGACTTCTTCCCCTCCCGATTGTTATCCTCCAGGATTTTGTAGCTTAGTAAGGCTGTTATTTTGTTTCTCCAGCGCATGTAAACTGTTAAACTCTGAAAAAAAAGAATTTTGAGCTGTGAAACGAAATTGAAATATATTGCCGTTGTATCTTGCTGTTCAAGAAAACCAGAAGAGGTTTGTGCCGTGCTGACGTGCGTTTCGCAGTGCAGTCCATATCCAGTCGTTTTTGTTATTTTTTTCCCTATGGTGTTGTTTATTTTTTTGTCGATCTATTCGCTTTCGGGACGTATACCAAGAATATCATTTCTAAATTTGTTTTAATATCATGAATGCCTAAATTCATGTCAGAGGAGAAACCATAAAAACTTGTGTAATCGGGAGAAATAGATGTTTGATCTTGTAGCACAATTTTATTTTGTTGTTTGAGCTTTATGTTTAGTTCTTAAATTTATTTTTTAAATGTAGCCTTGGCGTTGAACTAGTATATTTTAAATATCAAGCTACTAGTAATGCAGGACCCCTCTCCTTGACATGCACGAAATGAGAAGATTTAGGAATTCTCCGGCCTGAGCTCGTCCGATTCGGCCCGTACAGGCCGCCCATGCACGTGATGGGCCTGAAAGGAACAATAAGTTGGGCTCGGTCAGAGGCACAAAATGTCGTGGGCGGCCTGGACTTCCATGCGTGGGCCGGCGGGCTTAAACAATCGCCACTTCGACCTTTCTTTCTTTTTTTTTCGTTGACTTGGATAGAGACTGTGTGTGTGTCGACAGCATTGCCATGGACGCTTTTATGTGTGTCTTTCCTTGTTTCTTTGCATGGGCATTCCGTCTGCGGTTTACACTCGATAAGATGGTGCCGTGCGAGGGCGAGAGGGGGGGCAGGAGGGTGTGGAGTGTTGACGATCGATGCGCACATTGCAGTGAGTGAATCATGCATGCAGTTTCTATCCCGCGCCCGGCCGGGCCATTGGCCCCAATCCCCAAGGCCCCCAAGACAGCAATGATAAGCCGGTGACCAAGGTACGCATTGCGCGCCCTGTGGTACCTGCAGCTGCACAGGATATGCTTGACAGAACTACGCTATACTCCAACCTTAGCCTGTTTGTGATGACAAGGCTATCATCTTCTTAGAGAAATTTTACAATACATTATACTGATACTATATTGTGTGTAGTAGATATTAGATATAGCTATTGATTTGTTAAGGCTATTCCTACTACTTTACTACGGGAAGTATAAATAAATACTTATTAATCTGATACATTTGATAAAAAAAATGATCTGACCGTATTAAATTTAGTGTTCAGTAAAGGAGCTTATGTTAGTGTATCCAGTCATTTTTATTTCTCCCCGTGAATATATATGTTGGAGTGAACTGGAACGTTCCACCGCACGTACGTGCTCGGCACGTGGAGCTCTCCTTGTCAAAATTCAGACGTCAGGTGTGTCCCTGTTAAAGTAGTCAAGTCTGTGTATAAATAAGATTAGTAAATTCTATTCCTTCATTATAACTAACATATTTGTAAAGATCCCCATGTAATCAGGATTTGTATGATCATTTATTTCATTACTACAGAACGACACATCACTATCACTTTATCGTATCGGTTCTTAAGTTTTTAACGATTGTGAAAAGTAACCGGAGGTGTTAGTAATAATCACTATCGGTTACGAGATTATAAGTGATTGTGATGTAGCACTAAACAGCGTCAGAATCGGTTCTCTCTAAAAAGTGATAGTGATGTCTTGCGGTCATCGCTATCGGTTCTTTCGTAGAAGTGATAGTGATGTGCGTGATCATCACTATCACTCTTATGAAAAACCGATAGTGATAACTTGCACATCACTATCACTTTAGTAAGAAAATTCCCGATGTCTTGTATTCATCACTATTAGTTCTTTTTATAGAAGCGATAGTGATGGCCGTGCTGCATCACTATCGCTTGTTGAAAAGAACCGATTCGATGTCTGCGTAGTCATCATTGCTCGGTTCTTTTTATAAGCGATAGTGATGACCGTCTGCATCACTTATCGCTGTTGAAAAAGGAGATACGATGTCTTCGTCTTATGACTAGTGATGGCGTGTGCATCACTATCGCTTTGAAAAAAGCGGAATTCTCGATGTGCCTCGCTAGGTTATATATACCACTCGCTGAACTCTTCTCTGTTGTTGCTCGGAGGAGATTTCTCCGCCGCCACCCGAAAATAGCTCATATTGTGTGGTTGGAAGCAATACTTGGGTGAAAAATTTGAAGTCCTTATGGACGGTTTCTACTAAAGTGATGATAAAGCATCGATGTCGGTTTTATTAAAAAGTGATCGCGATGATTAACTATCGATGTCGGTTTTATTATAAAAGTGATACTAATGATAAAGCATTAGTGTCGGTTTTTCTTAAAAAGTGATACGGATATGTGATTATCGATGTCGGTTTTATTGTAAAAAGTGATCTGATATCTTGATAATCCTTCGGTTTAAAGTATTCTTGTCGGCGTATTATACGCTAAGGTACCCTCTCCGCATAAATCTGATCCCACGTGGCGGCACGGCAATCGGCGAGCGATCACGGCCGCGGCCAGCGTCGGTCCGTGGCGCCCGGCGGCGAGTGGCGAAACGCCACGCTGCGCCGGCGCCCGATCACGTGGCGGCTTTGCAATCGGCGGCGATCACGGCCCGCCGGCCGAGCGTCGATCCCGTGGCGCCAGCGGCGAGTGGGCGAAACACGCCACGCCGCCCGCGCCCGATCACGTGGCGGCGACAATCGGCGGCGATCACGGCCGCCGCGACGTCGGTCACGTGGCGCCCGGCGGCAGTGGCGAAACACGCCTACTTTCGCCGGGCGCCCGATCCACGTGGCGGCTTTGGCAATGAAGCGAAGCGATCCGGCCCCGACGAGCGTCGGTCCCACGTGGCGCCCGGCGGCGAGTGGCGAAACACGCCTTCGCCGCGCCCGATCCGCGTGGCGGGTGGCGGCGATTGGCGAGGGCATACTGCGCCCGCCGCAAAACAAAAATTAGGCGCCGCGGTGGCCGCCTCGAAGCTCCTTCGCCGCGTCTTGCGTGTCGAAATGGCGAGCTGCCCGCAGCGAGCTTGCTCGGTTCAAGGGTTTACGCAACAAGCCCATTCCTCGGCGCCTCTCACCTACCATCACGAAGGGGTCCCATCCGTGACCGGGCAAAAACGCAGCGTAGGCATTTAATGAGGTGGAGAGCAGGACAACACGGAAGGAGCATTAAATGTGTTTAGATCGAGCATGATGACCCTCCTTGTACCTACCCCGTTAGCCTGGTCTATATAAGGGCCCTCGGGTGCATGGGGAAGGGGGATCGGATCCTGGATCAATCGACCCGGCAATACTAGAAAAGGCTAGCGGAAGAGCTTGTAACTCAAGAACTCTGTACTGGCTCAATACACCCCATAAGAAATTTAGCAGGACGTAAGGTTATTACCCTTCTCACAAGGGGGCCTGAACACAGGTAAAATCTCTTGTTCTTCCTAGTTCATAGGCCTTGAAACCCTCAGGTGTGGGAGTCCTCTAGGGTTTTCATCCTCTCGATTAGCGGTAGCGAAGGCGCCCTCCTCTAGAACAAAACCGGTCAGTAGATCACGGGCTGTCGGTGGAATCTGCCGGCAGTAGCGCGCCAGTGGGGGGCTAGTGGTTGGCTTTTCCGGCCAGCTCCCCGGTGAAGTTTCCGGTGTTCTTTTGCTCAGAAGCAAGCCCGCGTATCTGGAGATGGCGGGCTCTCATCGCCAAGATCAAGCGGGGGTGAGTGGTGTTCAGGGCGCCTCCCGGCAGTCTCGCCGGTCGGAGGATCACCTCGACCCGCCCCCGCAGGGTGGCGGCCTTGCTCCCATGGATCCGGCGGGGCCTCCCGTGCGACGCCGGCTTGCCATGGAGGCGGCCACCCCGGCTCAAAACCTGCACGCTGTCCGTCTCCTCTTGGACCACCCTCCGGTGGAACTTGCGAGACTCTCCGCCACCTCCGTGGCCGAACATCGCCGGTCTCGTGGATGCGGCCCGGCCGTGTAGGGCCCCGACAGGCGAGCACCGTTAGTCTGATAGTGCGGCGCATCTTGGCGCACCAGCGTCAGCCGCCAAACAAAATTAGGTGGTCGTGGCGAGCGGGCAGGGGGAAAAGGCGCCGTGGCGCGGTCGATTCTGCGGTGAACAGTGGGGACCTTAAATCGCACACAGATGAAAGCCGTAAGCGGCGGCGATGACCTCCATGGCCGCTTGCCGCGCCGCGCCCGCCGAACACCGCCACGAAGCGAGATAGTCTCGGCGGTGAGAGTTTCAAGGCTCTCATTCCGGACCAAGGAGGAGGATCCTCCTCGACTCAACGAGGCAGCCCGCGCTCCGGCGGTCTCGGGCCGGACTCTGGCGGCGGTTGGGTTCCCTCTACGGCGTCGGGTGCGAGCTTTCTCGTCGATTTGCGCCGCGTGGTGTAACCCGCAATTTCGCCCGGCATCCATGGAAATCGATGGCACCACCAACCCGGAGGAGTTCTTGCAAATATACACGGCGAAGTGCGGCGGCGGTGGATCTGAAAAGGTCATGGCCAATTACCTTCCCACGGCCTTGGCGGACTCTGCCGTTCTTGGTGATGAACCTCCCCGAAGTGCTGTGCACTCGTGGGGAGAGTTATCTTGACCTCTTTGTCGCCAACTTTCGAGGTCCTTTACCTGACGGCGTGGAGGATGACCTCCGCATACGGCGCAGAGAAGAATCGTTCGCGTGACTTCATTCGGCGGTTACATCCTTTGCGCAACCACGATCCCCATATTTACGAGCGATCGGTCGTTATCGCCTTGGGGCGTGCCGACCGCAAGATGAAAGGAAGATGGCTACCGCACCATCAATATTGCGGATACGTATAAGCAGACGGTTCTAGCCAAAAGCGTGCGTGATGTTCACCACATCACGAGCGGTTTTAATTTAAACAAATCACAAATAATAAAAATAGAAAATTTTAAATATTGATAATTACCTCTCACGCCTTCTAATTTGAAAGAATTGAAATTAAATAATATTATATTTGAAATAATTGGAACTAATATTCCATTTGCAATAATTAAAAAGAACGGTAAAGCAGTTGAAACTTGGAGACCGTTTGAGACCCTAAACGACCTTTTTTGAATTAAAATGCGCATGCCTTTCGCACAAACCAGTAGGATCCGACCATCTGATTTTGGCACACTTATGAAATTCGGGTACTACTTTTCGTTATCTTTCAAACGAGCCAAAGAACGCCCGATCGAGATTCTGAGTCAAAAGTTATGACCATTTTAACAAAAGTGCTCGTATTTCTTATTTGCAAACTAGAATCGGTGCCCAAAAGAATATAATCGGAGAGCTCATCATGTGATGATTCGGAAAGCTCAAGAACACCAAAATCGAAGGTACTGAGTCAAAAGTTATGGTGTTTTTACAAGTATCGTGAATAGTAATAGCACATATATTGCAAGCATTATTAATAGTCAAAAGTATGAAAAATAAATTTGAAAGCTTTATCGGTTTTCAGGGTGCTTCACGGGGTTAAAAGCAGGAGGGAGACATAATATGTCAGATGTTATCATACCATCATTAAAATCTGGATCTTATAAGAACTCGAAGTTAAGCGTGCTTAGACGAGAGTAGTAATAGGATGGGTGACCTCACAGGAAGACCACATGTGGTCTTAAAAATGTCTAGGAAGATCACACGAGTGGTAATTAGGCGAGTAGTATTAGTAGTATTATGATGGATGGCGTCCTAGAAATCTCTCTTAATTTAGTGTTTTTAAATCACCGGCTAGAGCGGTGTTACGTATTGCGAATGTGATGATATATATTGTGCATCTTGTTTTAATCATGCTTTTTTGAGAATTTGCAAAATGGCACACCCGATCGGGTCATCGAATCGGTTCTTTAAGAAGTGATTACGATGACCCCCATCGAATCGGTTCACAAAAGAACCGATTCGATGAATATCATCGAAATCACTTTTCTTAAGAACCGATTCGATGAGGGTCATCGAATCACTTCCCTTAAAGAACCGATTACGATGAGGGTCATCACAATCACTTCCTTAAAGAACCGATTCGATGACGTTTTATCACGATCGGGTCAAAACCGATTACGATAGCTCCACCTCATCACTATCTAAAGACATCGTATCGCCACTAGAACCGATTCTAATGTTAAAAAAGCGATTCTAATGTGCGCTTACGTAGTAGTGGTTTGTTAGCATTTTGACCAAAGGTATTCACAGTCGAATGCATATATAATATAAACACGCGTCTTGGTAGTACTTTGTACTATCGCTAAATACTCGGCGCCAAATACCGTGCAACCGTAAATCTGCCCACTCCTTAAAGAACCGATTACGATGAGGGTCATCACAATCACTTCCCTTAAAGAACCGATTCTGATGACGTTTTATCACGATCGGGTCAAAACCGATTCTGATAGCTCCACCTCATCACTATCTAAAGACATCGTATCGCCACTAGAACCGATTCTAATGTTAAAAAAGAACTGATTCTAATGTGCCGTTACGTAGTAGTGGTTTGTTAGCATTTTGACCAGTATTCTGGTCGAATGCGCTATATAATATAAACTTTGCGGTTGTACTTTGTACTATCGCTAAATACTCGGCGCCAATACCGTGCAGTAAATCGCCCTACTCCGTTGGAAGATTGTTAGGAATCGAGCGGAACTACAATGTGTTGAAGGTCTTCGGTTGCACTTGTCCAAATTTGCGTCCCGTAGCTCTCACGAAGACACAAACTTTAGTTCAGATCTCAACGATGTGTCTTTCTTGGTTACAATGACCTACACAAAGGTATGTGGTGTAAACCATCCTTTCATAAAAACTCCATGAAAACCACCGTAAAAATTTTGAAAAATTCTCAAAAAATTTCCATATGTAAGAGAGGTGAGCTTATACAATCCTGGAAAATTTAAAGATGAAACTCAATCGCATTTGAAAGATATGAAAAAGACAAATTCAGCATGAATAGTAATTTTTCACTGTTTAGCATTATTTATTTTGCTGTTTGTCTTTTTCATATCTTTCAAATGCGATTGAGTTTCAACTTTAAATTTTGCAGCATTGTAGTAGCTCACCTCCCCTACATATGGTAATTTTTTGAGAATTTTTCAAAACTTTTAAGGGTGGTTTTCACGGAGTTTTCACCATAAGGGTGGTTTGCATCATATATTTGCCCTATATATATATAGAGAGAGAGAAAAGCTAATGTGCTCTCAAAGCACGGATCATCTGTAGCCAGCGATGAGTTTGCGAAATCCGTGACAAAAATGTTCAATCTGAACCGTTCATCTTCTTTATTTTGTTGAAATGTAGCTATAGACCAAATTTCGCAATTTTTTGAATTTGTTTACTATTTGTTTTGTATTTTCTAAAATCAGCGATCTATATTTCAATAAGATGAAGAAGATGAAGGTTCGGATTGAACATTTTTGTCACGGATTTCGCAAACTCATCGCTAAGCTAAGGATCCGTGCTCTTGAGAGCACATTAGCTTTTCTCATATATATATATATGAAGTCTTTTTCGTACTCCTAGGAGTACATACTCCCACCTCTAATATACCATTTAAATAAACGCTTTATGTTTCTTTATCACTTTTGGTATACTCCAATAATAATTCTAAGATACTCCAATACAACATGACTGAAAAAATTTCATCAAACCCTTTATTTTTTTTCTACATACCATTTTCCATATGTAAAAGGAATATGTAAATAAATTATGCTATAAAGGGTGGATTTTAATTAATTTTTTTGTGGAACTTACTTTGGAGTATTTATACTCAAAAGGATAAAGAGGTATAACAACATCATTTAAATGGTATATTAAAGGTGAGATACGTACACCAAGTATGGAATCATTTTCATATATATATATATATATATATATATATATAGGAAGCCTTTTCTGTACTCCCGGGAGTACATACTCCCACATCTAATATACCACTTAAATGAATACTTTATACTCTTTTATCACTTTCGGTATACTCCAATAATAATTCTAAGATACTTCAATGCGACATAATTGAAAAAAATTCATCAAAGCCCTTTATTTTTTTGCTACATACCCTTTTCCATATGTAAAAGGAATATATAAACAAACAATGCTATAAAGGGTGGACTTTGATGAAATTTTTCATGGAACTCACTTTGGAGTATCTTATATCAGTATTAGAGTATACTCAAAAGGATAAAGAGATATAACAACATCATTTAAACGGTATACTGAAGGTGGGAGTACATACACCCAGGAGTATGGAATCATTTTCCTATATATATATACTCCTTTATCACTTTGGATACACTCATACACTAATTATAAGATACTCGAATGTAAGCTACATGAAAAAATTGCAAGGGAGTCTATGATTCTTAGCGTATTTGCAAATACCTTTATATATGCACATAAAAAGGAGCATGTCCAAAAAATACACATACCACTTCTGAAAAAATGTACATACCACCTAGATGATTTTATATACTCGTATACTATGCGTACATACCCTTCGTCGCACGAGATACCCCATACGTTGTGAGATAAGGCATAGGGAGTAGGCAACATATCCTATGCACACAGGCTTCCCGTGTACACAGCATGCACGTACACCAACTAACAAAAGTCATGAAAAATTCTGAAAAAATTGTAGATATACTTCATAGATTACTCTACATATGTATGAAGTTTCAAGATCAAATTCATTATATACAAAAAAGAAAAAATTCTGACAAGTTTAAAAATTCTGCACAGGATATGTTGCCTAGGGAGTAATTACTCTCGGGAGTAGAAAAGAGGCTTCTTACCTTTAATATACCGTTTAAATGATGTTGTTATACATCTTTATCCTTTTGAGTATACTCTATCTATCTGATTATAAGATAATCCAAAGTGAGTTTCATGAAAAAATTCATTAAAATCCACCCTTTATAGCATAATTTGTTTACATATTCCTTATACATATGGAAAAGGGTATGTAGCAAAAAATAAAGGGTCTGATGAAATTTTTTTAATCATGTTGTATTGGAGTATCTTAGAGTTATTATTGGAGTATACTGAAAGTGATAAAGGAGTATAAAGCATTTATTTAAATAGTATATTAGAGGTGTGTGTATGTATATATATATATATTGCAATGTCATTTTTAACGAAAAAGGCTTCCCTTTGTTTCTTGATCCAGATCTAAAACCCGGCACTCATCTTGTTCTCCTCAAGATGATGTCTTCTTCTGTTGTGAATGACTAAATTGTGCATGTTGCTAGTAATCTTGTTTTTATTAATCAGTGTGCGGGGCTACCTCAAGTTGCGATAGAAGCTATCGGGGCAAGTGAAGGTCTTTGTTGCGGCACATCAAAACTCTTACTCGAGAAGCCTGATTCTTCTTGGGACAACGACATCGTGACGTCTCTAAGACCATCTCCAACCGATTCGAGGTTTCATTCCTTCCACCCCTGAAGGAATCCTTCCAATTCCATTCCTTCCCACAAATGCACTCCAGCAGATTCCTTCCCTTTCCTTCCTTCGAAATACCTAACTTCTCCTCATCCTCTCATCCAACCCAGCAATTCTATATATTGAGGAGTTGCATTCATCAGTTAGTCACCCACAACCCATTGCCAACTTCAAAATGAGTCAGTCCAATTCTTCCTCAAGTGATGAACTAGGCTTTACTGATGATAAGGACACCCTTCTCTTCGCAATCGTAGAGGAGGAGGAGATGCAAGCGCGAGTCTGAACCGTCGGCGGGGATCGGTTCCAGGACATGCGGTGATCAACCGAGGTCACGTTGAAGGGGCGGCTCATCTTTATGGTGATTACTTCACTTCTTCCCCCGTGTACGGCCACGCATTTTTCAGGCGGAGGTAAAAAACCAGTAGTTGCAGCAAGATGAATTATGTACTTATAAGGTTTCATTTTGGCTAAGTCGTTCATCGCATACGCAGGTTTGGATGAGCCGATCCTATTTTTGCGCATAACGAATCTTTGTCGAAGGACCACGACGTTTGGTTCGACAAAGTAGGGATCGGTAGGAAGCTTGGTTTGCATCCTCTTGAAAAATAACAGCGTGACTATCCGTCGGCTAGCGCCGCGGTGTTCTGGCGGCCGCGTGACGAGTACCTCCGTGTTAGGGAAAGCCGGCCCTTCTAGCTCTCAAGAAGTTCGTGAAAGGCGGTGGTCGAGGTTTTCGAGGGAGTACCTCCGATCTCCTAGCGGAAGATATTGCTAGACTCCTTCTTGTTGGTGAGCACAGGGGTTTTCCACAGGATGCTTGGTAGTATCATTGCATGCATTGGACTTGGAAGAAGTCGAAAGCATGGCAAGGCGTTCACCGGGCATACTATAAGCCTTCCATAGTCGTCGGGCGGTTGCCGTATGACTTGTGGATTTGGCATGCTTTTTGGTATGCGGGGAAGCATGAGCGATATTAATGTGTTACACCGTTCTAACATATTTTCTAGGAAAATGATGAATACAGACCCGGCGACAAACTACATAAATCAGCGGCACTCCGTGCGACATGAATTACTACCTCGCGGATGGCATTTACCTGAGTGGGTACTTTTGTTAAGGCGATTTCAGTAGATGGGGAAACAAGAGGATCCACTTCTCGCAGATGCGATCCGCCGCAAGGAAGGATGTCGAGAGAGCATTTGGAGTGCTCGAGGTAGGTTTGCCATTGTCGAGGGCCCGGTGATGTTGGCACCAGAGTACGTTAAGGCGTTGTGAGAGTGTTATGTATCAATGTAAGGTTCAATAAATAAGTGAACTTGGTTGTGCGTGAAATCAAATGGAAAGCTCAAAAAGGATAGCAGGCAATGCAGACATTAGAAATCCGGTAAGTTTGCAATAAACCTAGATAGTTCAAACATTAACACAACAATACACAATAGTAGAGGCCCTCTCTCCAAACTAGATAGTTCACACATGAACACAACAAAGCAACAATACTAAAGGCCCTCACTCAAACTACGTAGTTCAAACATTAACACAACATTACACAATAGTAGAGGGCGACAACTCGAACTAGATAGTTCAAAGCGGGGATGACATAAGGCAACAATTACTTGTTCATCTGCGACGACTCGTCATAATCTCAATCTGTCGACTCTCGTAGTACTCGCATGAAGCAATCCGATTACGAGTTCAAGTCGATATTCATAATCCTTTCCTTCTCCGCTTCCTCGACATGGCCAATTTTTCTTCGTATTTCTAGCATAGTAGCCACCTTTTCATACAGTATTTCTACCATAGCAGCTCTGGACTCATTCATCTTGTTGAATTGCTGGATCGCACCCACAGATGACATGCTAGGCGTGCAGCCGCGCTTCCTCGCTGACCTTTGCGGCGTCGGCCTTATGGCCTTTCCATCTCACGAGAGGATGCTTGCGAGGACTCCTCGTCTGAATGTCATCGGACCCTTCATCGTCCCACCATGTCGTCCGTCTTTTTGCTTCTTGTGGGACAAGTCACGAAGACCACGCCGGATGATCATAAGTAGTACCCAACAATGGTGGAATCACGAATGGCTTGCCCTCAATGTCTGGAACATCATACCAGGCATGGGCCATCTCAAAATGAGAAGACAATTACAACATGACTACAAGTCTTGACTACTGAGCGGGGACAATCACTTACCCTATCACGCTCGGTGCTCCCACTCGATGTACACCGTCGGTCTGAGGTGAGATACCCGGCATATTTGCTAACACACTCATTTATCAATGACGGCGGTTAACCAATGCTTTCTTCGATCTTGCCTTCATGTGTTCGTTGCTATAGGTTTTGTAATGTCGGCAATTACGGTCCATCACGTATCCGATGATTGGTCCTTCCCAACAATGGGGTCTAGGCTCACATTCAACCAAGCTGAGACTAGAACTTCATCCTCTTGTGATCCATTTGGTCCTCTCGGTTTTGGGCGTGTTTTGAGTCGCCTTCTTCCGTCGTGGACCGACTCGGGCAGCATGAGTCGTGCCCATGGTCGGAGGTCTTTGTCGGAGGAGATAACCCATGCACCACACATCAAGTCATCTGAAGGTAGTTGAGTAGAAAGGGTCCATGTCGTCCTCCCTGATCATTGAAAGCACACACACAGTTTGTTATTACATAATCATGGCAAAGCAATGTGGGAACAATATGATTCAGCATGGAACACACATCATATTGATTAAAATTACGGTAAGGATTACAAGTTCATAGCTAGATGGTCCAAAATACAATAAAGCTCACTTAGCACTTCAAAGCCACATGGTCGACATTAAAGCATACAACAAACATCACTTGTAAACAAGGTGGCCCGAACGATCGGACTCGAATCCGCAATCGCTAAGTAGAGAATCCGTGGAGTGGTCGCTCAGCGGGGAGTCTGGCGAGGGGTCGTAGTCCGCAAGCACTAAGTCGTCCGGATCAACTCCCTCGGCAGATGCAAGGTGAGCGAGCACAGTCGGAGAAGGTGGAGTGGTAAACTCAATCGTGTCCAGCGACATCTTCTCCAAGCTGTCGGCTATGAACTCGACCTGAAGAAGTGCGCTGTTAATGTCAGTGGCCCAAGGAGCATCACTTGGAAGGAAGTTGTCCCGAGCGAGCGTCCTAAGCTGCTCGGCTCTATCCTCTAGCAGATCTCGTAGCCTGGAGAGGACGCCTCGAAGGGTCTCTGAGTCCATCTAAAACAGCACATGTATACTTGAACAGTATGGACACAAGTAGTACGTAATCAAGCTGAAATAAACCTTCGTTGGATGTACATGTATACTTCACTTCCGAAAATAGTAATGCAAGAAGGTAGTGCACACAGCATATGGGTAATCTAAGAACAGTATGGTGTTTTGATTGAAACTCAGAAATTCAGAACAGTATGGGTAATCTAGTGCACACAGGTTTGATTGAAACTCGAAATTGACATCACCTAAACAAAGCGAGAATTGTTCATTGCGAGAACTCAATTTACGGAAGCTTATCTTGTCAATTGACTTAGTGTCTACGTGTATAATAATATGCTCAATTCAAACTGGAAGCATACTACAATTCTGGAAGCATACTGACAATCGACAATGCAGAACTCAATTTCTGGAAGCATACTGTCAATTGAAACTGACAGTCGGTTCATTACACAACTCAATTTCTGGAAGCATACTGTCACTCGGTTCTATCAACTATGAACAAGGTTGCAGGTTTCAGGTTCCAGGTGAACAAATACTACATTTACAACAAATATGGCAGTAGAGGAACAATCAGCACACAAGCCTTCTGCTCAATGAAAACAGCATCACACGTCTTTGCTGTTTTTTTTCTCCATATATACACAGGACAGGAGTACTACACTTTGGATCGATAGGTTTCCAGCTAAACAAAACAAAAGTAAAACGAGCTTAACCAAGTCTTTACCGATATGCAAACTGTATCCTATCCGGCAATTAAAACACAGCTTATTTTACTGACTGAACCGAGTACTCAACAGCACATTTCAGGTTTCAGCATTTGTTGAGTACCTCACTCTCCAACCATGCAATGCTAAAACCGAGTACATGTAGTCTAGTCCTATCAATGCAAATTGAGTTATTCCCTAACTGTATAGATATGTGCTGCACATTTGTGTCAAACCCAATTAGCTAATGCATTGCAATTTCCTTATCACAGACTACAGCTAGTTGAACTGAAGAAGTAATGAGTCTGAATGAAATCGGTTTTTATGCGACAAGCAAGGAAATTGGTCCAACCCATTTAGCTAAAGCATTGTCCACTTCTTTTATCATTGACTAGAGCTAGTTCAAGTGAAGAAATCGAGGCGAGCGAAATTCGGTAGTGCTCATTCTGTGAGCAAATCCTAAGCAGAATAACCTAATCCAATCTGTGAGCAAATTTACTCGGTTCATTTGTACACCATCAGGACAAGTATCCCCAATTTCATCACCCAACATAAGTATCCCCAATTTCAATCGATTCATTTCATCACCCAATGAGCGGGGAACTTCAGTTTTCCCCATTTTCAATGGGTTCTTGTCATCCCCATTTTCAATCCAGGTTTTTCCCCACTTCGGTAAGCGGAACTCGGTACAATCGAAGAACCTAAACCTAAAACCATTTCATCAAATCGGCAAATATGTTGGTCGGAGATCGTACTGAAGCTGAGCGATTTCCGTCTCCGTCCTCCTCTCCGGCCGGTGAGGCAGACCACCTTAACCGCGACGCCTTGCCCGACTTCGCCCGCCAGCGCTTTGCGCTTGCCGCCATCGCCCTGGCGCCGCTGGCGCCTCGGCAATTAGCGAAGCACAACAACGGGCGGCGTGAGGGAATCGGGGCGAAGCCCTCGGGAGGATCCTCTCTCCTATCCGGAGGAAGTCCGTATGACGGAAATCGGTTGGAAGGCGAAGGGAATCGTCTCTCTCTGCGCTTTCCCATAATGAAGGAGCAGGACGACCGGCGGACTCCCTTGGAGTTGGTCTAACACCGCCTCCTCAGGTGTCGTGCCAACTGTCGCGGGTTCTATATATTGTGGACTTTGTGGTTTCCATGGCAGGGGAGGAATCTCCAGCCTTGATGACATCCTTGATGGCATCAGCGTCGTCTTCTTTAGGACCTCGCCCGATTGAACATGACATGCAAACTCAGCAGAAGAACTACATTGTGCAACCAAAGAAGTTTCTTGATGGGGCGACGTTATCCAATGGATAAGCGTGCTTTTCTTGGAGTACCTAGCGTCGCAAAGAGGACTCTCACGCATGTATCGAGAACTACTTGGTGACGGTGGATTTTTTTACTAATACATTTTCTATTAGAAAATAATTACGATATTAATACATGAAACAAAAAATTACAAAAATAATACTTGGTCGCTAAACAGATCGGTGAAATAGAGGTAGTCGCCATAGAGTTGGACGAAGTCACTATTTTAGCCATACCGTACGGCAACAACTTATTAATCTTGCGGTTAGTGTTGCACATCGCAGCATCACGTGATACGTGTCAATTTCGCCGTACAGTGTGGCGATAATTGGTTGTCGTCTAACGGTTCGGCGACAACAAACTGCCACCACACCGTATGGCGAAACACCCTTTGATATATGTACTACCACAATCTAGAAAAAGATCCTATTTAAAACTTGCTTTGCATCTGAATCCTGCCAAAGTAAAAAAGATCCTATTTAAAATTTGCTTTGCATCTAAATATACTGCCAAAGTAAACACCCTAAACGATCACTACAGGCGCGGATTCTAAAACACTTAAGCCTTTTCGGTGGTTCACAAAACAACTCGTATAAACACAAATTTTGGGATCTGTCCAGGAATACACTTTAGTATATGGACAACCATATTATAGAAAAAAATCTTATTTACAACTTGCATAGCATATATATTTCGTTAACGCTAATGTTCTAAATGATAAGGTTGTCAGAGCCACGTTGTATGAATAGCTGAGTTTGAAAGCCTTTGACCAAAGTACCTGCAACGCAAGAATCATCATATAACCATGTAGTTTTAGTTGTTGCATTTTTTATTTTTAAAAATAGCCCCCATGAAGATGAAATTGCACATTTGGCTCCCTCGCTCCTGTATTTCGCAGCCCCGCCTTTGCATTTTCTTTCTTTTGTCACATTAAGCTTAAAAAGGCTCGAGATCGCGATTTATGCACTTTCTCAAAGCAACATGACAACATGATGCTTGTTTCTTTCTCAGACTAAATTAACAACTCCCGTACAGCAGTTTTTTCAGAATGATTAGACAACTCACAGCTGTGTAACTTTGTCAGGCCGATTAGACAAGTAGCAGTTTTGTTAGGTTGAGTTGTCAAAAAAGAAAGCATCTATTACCTTTTGCAGTGACAGGTTGCAACACTCTGCCTAATGGTTTAAAATTTTGTAGGCCGATTTAAAAACACTCTACCATCAGCTTTGTCAGCCCAATTTGACCAGACCCTGTTATTAATAAATATTATCTTCTTCTAATGGTCAATAGTTGTAAACATTTTATCTACACGTCTTTTTATATCCTGCTTCCGTTATCGGATTCGTTTTCCAAATGGGGTAACGTACTAACCGCACATTGCACAGTCCGAAGTGACCACCACTGCCTACTTTTAACTCTGAAAATGACCACTTATTTCATAGTACATTTGTCAGTACTGACACTTTGCATACATGACTGTCTTTTCAGCCCGATTTGACCACAAACTTCGGCGTTTTGCTATCCCTCTGCACGTTTAAATCTTACCTTCCAACACTTAGTCCATACACCACCCCATCAAGTCTATAAAAGGCCAAACGACATGCACACATACATGGCTTCCACTCACCTCACCATAACTGGATCCTCTAGCAGAGTATTCTCGTAGACACCTGATATGAGCAGCGTAGCCCTTTATTACACGTTGAAGGTTACACATAATATGAAGGATGATCCGTTCGGGAGGAGAACCTAAGTAAAGTGGTGTCCAAATTGCAAGAGTGACGTCCAACATTGTCGAGGCATAACGTGACAACCCCTGGCCTGAACCTTGTGATTTTCGATGACCTTAAGGCGCACTTGCAGGGGTGATGTCAAAAGGTATTTCAGGGTGTGCGAATTAGCCGACCACCCTTCTGCTACAGGTTTCTCTATGAGACTTTATAGGGTATAAGGTTAGTTATTTTCTATTTGTTCACTCTACTAATCTTTTTAGTATTTTCCATATGCTCACTAATTCGTATGCTCGTTTTGTGTGTTAGTCATTTCCGAGGATAAAGAATTGTTGAAAAAGATATTCTAGAATTCATAGTAATGTGTATGCTCTTCGGCGGCGGTGTGATGTCTGGTTCGCGCAAAAGACGATCTAACTAGAGGGGTAGAGATCCACCCAGTACTGTTATGGTAGAAAGTTCAAGAGGATGTTCAACTACCACCGAAGGGGGGCTTGCTCCTAACTATACAAATGACGGTAACGATGATGATGACAATTTCATTTCACTTAGACCTCGACGGTCAAGCACTATCACAACAGACTGCTCAAGCACACTACTACAATAGGTCGTTCAAGCAATAATGTAAGATGACGTTCAACCAGCACTGAAGAAGGGCTAGCTCCTCACTATACAAATGACGACGATGATGATGATTTCATGCCACCTAGACCACGAATCTTTCGTCCTCGGAGTCCTCCAAATCCCTACGATGATATTACATTAAACCCTATTAGGTATCCAAATGTAGTACCCGTCAGGAACCAATAGATAACTATTATAATTTTTATAATAACGACATATTCCGATAACCATGCTATAGAATGTATGGTTTTGTACCTAGTTTGTATCTCAATTTTATGAATTCCTTAAGGTATGTATGTACCTATGTGGTATCTCAATTTTATAAATTTCCTAAGACATGTACCTATGTTGTATCCCAGTTTGTGGCTTAGTCCTATACTTTGTAATATCAATGTCGGGTTTTATTCAATATTTTACTATGATTTGTCGTCAAATTTGTCGCACATCAAAAGAGAATGAGGAACAATAAAATTTGATTTTTTTTGTCAACAAATTAACTAACAAATAATTTTGTAAAATACTACATAAATTATCACCAATAAATAAGAATTTCTCTGAATTTATTGAACCCTAGTATGAACTCTAAAATTCTAGCAACTGTCAAAATAACACTAACTTTTAATAATTAATACTCACAACTTACAGCGAATTTTGAAATGAAATCAGTGCAAAAATATTCCTCATAAATTTAATTTCCTCCAAAAAAATTCATAATTTTAAGAATTTATTTGGTTTGGAAGCTCTATGGAACGTATGGTTTGGCGGCAGAGGCCTATCACCTTTTTATTTGGCGACAGAGAGACTACATCAGCGCTGACTCAGTTCCTTCTGCGTTTTGTGCTATTGTTGTCCAAATAGCGACGGAGAATTATTTTTGTAATTTTTCTATTTCGCGTATTAATGTCGCAATTACTTTTAGAAAATGTATTATAAAAAAATTTCCCTCATTTCCTTTCGGTTGGTGCCCGTTTTGAAGCCTAGTAGTCGCCCTACGATATAGCAGTAGTTTGTTGTCACTGAACCATTGAACGACGACCAATTGTCACCACACCATACGACGAAATTGACATGTGTCGCGCGATGCTGCGATGCGCAACGCTAACTGTAGGATTAAGTAGTTGTTGTCGTACGGTATGGCGAAAAGAGTCCCCTGGCGACTACTTCTATTTCGTCGTACCGTCTGGTGACCGAGTATTATTTTTGCAATTTTTTTGTTTCGCATATTAATATCGTGATTACTTTTAAAAAATATATTATTAAAAAAAATCGCGAGCTGGCATGCAAGGCGTAAACTAGTCACAACTAGGTGCAATCGGCACTACTCTGAACCGGCCTTCTACAACCGGTCTATCACAAGGCGGTTAGCGTCTTGCCAGTGCTCTCGTGCCACTAGCGGTTAAGTGGGCAACGGGCGGGGAGGGTCTCTAAAGCGGTTCTTGACACGAACCCTTTTGAGTCCCATCTTTAAAGCGGTTCGTGTCTAGAACCGCTTCTAGATATCTAAGCGGTTCAAAACTTCGAACCGCTTATATAGGTGGAGATCGAAGCGGTTAGGTGTGTAGAACCGCTTGTAGGCATTCCCGTCCGCCAACGCATTTAAACCCCATCTTCCTCCCAGCTGCTCGCAGGACAGAGTGGTGGGCGATAGCGATTCATGGGGAGAGTCTTGCCAAAATTTTCAATTGAGGTTATTAGCTTGGAATTAATTGTTTCTAAGGTGAGTAATATGTTCTTGACATCCTTCTCCCCATATATATATATTTTTTGTGCATTGGATGTTGAGAAATCATGTTTTGTTCTTGTGGGAATTATTAGTATTGTTTACATTGTTGGCTTATTTTTTTTTGTTCTTAAGGCGATATATTGTTTGGTGTATGGAATGAAATGCAATAAATGTGAAACGATGAAAAATTACAAAGGTGGGGAAAAGGTAAAAATAATTTTTATTTAGTAAAATTAAAATGCGGATGATAGAAAAGGTTTGCTGAACATGTAACAATTAGTTAGTTTTATTTTAAAAAATGCAGGCAGGATTAGAAATAATTAGTTGGCTTTAGTTAAAAGAATGCAGAATGATTAAAAATACAAAACTATTAGACATAGTTAGCTTTAATTAATTAAATATTGTGATAGATGTTGTTATTATTTTTATTGGTGTAGATGAACCGCAATGGATGTACAATGCGGACCGTCGGTCAAGAGAGTTCGAGAGATGGCATGAAGGAGTTTCTCGACACGGTAGTTGCATTTTGCCTCGAGGAAGCTTCATCGTTGTCCATCGTAGGCGCAAGAATGAGAAGGAGCACTCGAGCGATGGATGGTTATGAGCCATGTGATCACGAGAGGTTTCATTGCAAACTATACTCTTTGGACCCACCATGGAGAAAGCAGAGGCGATTCGACGGGAAGATGATAAAGAAGATGAAGAAGAGGAAGATAGAGCCAACGGTATGCGGGACACCACTCAATATGGGTCCGTGGAAGATCTGATCGGCAGTATGGCGATGATGAGTTAGATCGGATGCTCCGTGATGGAGAGGAGAGTTCACGAGAGGAAAGACAATACAAGAAGTTTGAGAGCATGGTAGAGGACCAGAGGCGCTTTGTACCCAAAGCGTGGGCGGGGCCACAAAAAGCTGCGTACTACACTAGAACTCATGCAATGGAAGGCCACAAGCGGTGTGTCGGACAAGGCATTCAATGGTTTGTTATCACTCGTAAAGAAGTTGCTTCGGAAGGTAACACTCTACTGAATCTCGTATGAGCGGCGGAGTCCTCTGCCCTTTAGGATTGCAAGTACGGAAGATACTGCGCATGTCCTAACGATTGTATCTGTATGCGCAATGAGTATGCGATTTGGAGGTTTGTCGGTGTGCGAAGAATCCGTTATAAGGTGCAGTGGCGATCGAGTGAATTAGATGGGAATCGTCGAAGAAGAAGAACTCGACCAAAGTATTGTGGTATTTCCTGTGATCCCCGGTTGAAGCGTCTGTTTGCTAACGAAGGTCATGCCAAGATGATGCGTTGGCATGCGAGAGCGTAAGGAAGGCGGGATGCTTAGACACCTGCGCAGATGGCTCGCGATGGAGGAAAGTAGATCGGGCTTACGAACTTTGCAAATGAGTCGAAACATAAGGTTTGGGTTGAGCACCGATGGGATGAATCCTTTCGGTCGGTTGAGCGACATCCATAGCACTGGCTTGTGGCGCTTTGCATCTATAACATTCCTCCATGGTTGTGCATGAAGCGGAAGTACATCATGATGCCATTGTTGATCGAAGGCGAAGCAACCTCGAAAGCGACATCGATGTCTACACGAAGCCATTGGTTGAAGACCTTGTGAAGTTGTGGGAGGATGGTGTACGGGTTTGGGATGAGTACAAAAGAGAGTATTTCAACTGCGTGCATTGTTGTTTGTAACAATCAACGATTGGCTGCTCTCGATAACTGTCCTACCAAGCTCAAAGGGTTTAAAGCTGCACCAGTGCATAGATGAAGCAATTGCATGTACGAAAAACTCTCGGAAGTGTGTGTACATGGGCCACCGCAGTTTCTTCTGGCAGTCATGCTTTGAGGTGGAAAAGCGATAAATTTAGCAGAGCGAATTCGTGTTAAGCCTCGGCATCGTAATGGGCGACTTGTGTTTGCTATGATAAAGGATCTGAAAGTAGTATTTGGGAAGGGTCTTGGAAGCATACATGTGCTTAGACGAGGATGGTCATGCACCCACATGGAAGAAGAAATCAATATTTTGGGACTGCCGTATTGGGAAGATTTGGAGGTTAAGTCACTCGCTGACTTCATGCACATCACGAAAAATGTTTGCTTGAACACGCTAGGCTACATAGATATGTATGGCAAATCGAAAGATACCTTTGCAAGCTCGGAAGGACCTTGAAGACATGGAGGTGAGGTGACCTACATCCGAAAAACAAAGAAGGGACAAAACAACTTTTCTACATCCTGCGAGCTACACTCCAAGCAAAGAAGAGAAAAAAAGCATGATTGAGTGTTTGAGCGAGTGTGAAGGTCCTACGGATACTCCTCAAATGTAAAGAGACTCGTAAACACGAAGAGAACAAACTCCAAGGCCTAAAATCCATGATCGCCTTGTGTTGATGACCTGATTGCTCCATTGAGTCGTCGAGGTATCTTGCCAGTGGGTGCGGGGGACAATCACAAAGCTATGTTCCTTCTGAGCGCCATTTCAGCGAAAGGTTGTCGAACCACTAAAGCGCCTAAGTTGGAGGCTGATGTGGTACAAAGTTTGGTTAGCCTCGAGATGATCTTTCCTCCTGCATTCTTTGATATCATGGTTCATCTCACCGTTCACCTTGTCAAGGAGATAGGTATCCTCGGACGAAAGTATCTCTGCACAACATGTTCCCTTCGAGAGGTACATGAGTGTCCTCAAAAATACGTCATGTAACCGTTCGCGTCCGGGAAGGCTGCATTGCCGAGGGCTACGTGGCGGAGGAGGTGATAGAGTTTTGTGTGGATTACATGAATGATCTAAATCCTATCGGCGTCCCCATATCACGACACGAGGGAGGCTACGGGGCAAAGGACAATAGGAAGGCAATCAGTTGCATGCAATGATCTTGTTGCATTCAAGCAAGCACATTTCAACTGTTACGAAGCAATCAACTATAGTCGCCCCTATGTCCTTCAAAGACAAGAGTGTCCTCGCCACGAGTTCACGGGGAAGACGAGAGTTGGATAACCACGAAGCACATGGATTCTTTTCGGTTGGCTCTGAAGTACATCCTTGAGGAAGGGTCAAGCGATGAACTATTACAGCGCTTGGCTCGGGGACCATCACAAGAAATCGTGACATTCAAGGGGTATGAGATCAATGGTTACACATTCTACACGATTCGGGATAACGGAGCACCAACGAGCAATGGTTGTCCAGATAGGCGCCAGAAGACAACAAATGGCGAGTTGGACACATATTATGGTTTCATAGAAGAAATATGGGAGCTCGACTATGGACCTCTGAAGGTCCCTCTATTTAAGTGCCAATGGGTCAAGGTGACTCCAAAGCGGTGTGAAGGTCGACAAATACGGCATGACAACCGTGGATCTCACGAAGTCGGCTATAGGCGCGAACCGTTTGTTCTCGCGAGCGATGTGATCCAGGTCTTCTATGTAATGGACATGTCAAGCAAACCTAAGAAGCGAAGGACAAGCAAAAGGTAATGCCAAAGCGACATGTGGTTCTCCAAGGCAAGCGAAGGATTGTAGGAGTTGAGAGCGTCACCGACGAGGAAGAGTATGGTCGATTCGAGCGAGCTCCCTCCTTTTACGGCTTGATGTCGACATAAGCGTCTGCGTGGCGATGATGTCGATGCTCCTTACATACGTCACGATCATAACGAAGGAACAATTGTAAAGACGAAGACTTAAGATGTACTACTTGTATACAAATTATTCCATATGATCATGTTGATATGTTGATGTTTAACATTGCTTGTACATAATTATTTATACAAATTTTAAAATGAAAACAAAGCTTGAAAACCATTTGTACACATTTTAAAATGAGAACAAAACCTGAAAATTTATATCCACTCTATGAAAGAATTGCGTAAATTTTACCATACAAAAGAAATTCAACTTAGCATAGTTAGCTCATAAATTCCCATACAAAAACCCCAAAAGCGATTAATGAAATTTATAACATTACAATGATAGCTATATTAACTAAAAGGAGCAACATTACAATGATAGCTATATTAACTAATTTCTTTAGCATGTCCTCTACTCTTTCCATCCTTTCTTCTAGCTTTTAATACTCTTGTTGTCATCGAGAAGCGGATGTGCATCTCTCCTCTTATAGACACTAGTTTGTCGGATCTGTGAACTCTCCTTGGCGACAAATCTTCTTGTAATGCGACAATTTGCATTGCAAGATTTTCAAGACTATGGTGGCTTTATCAACCCAACTTCTAATACTGGACATCTTTGTGCCCTTCAAGCGAAAAGAATGGAGCGGAAGGTGAAAGTCAAGGAATATGAACAAATGAATAACTTCAAAAACTTACCGACATATTCGAACACTTCATGAACACTCGGGATGGATTCTTGGATGTATGGAGGTGAACACATTCTGAGGATCTCCGCATCGAGGACACGATAGCTTCATCATAATGCCTCTAGTTGTCTCTTCGTCTCGCCATTTGATGAAGCCGTCGACATGAATTAATTGCTTCAAAGAGTGAAACAAATTACCATCAACAATATTTTCTTTACTCCAACATGAATATATCAACAAAACTCCTTGTGGGCATTTCACCGAACACCTTGTGGGCATGAAAGCAGAGAGAGGAGGGCGTCTGCGACGAAGGCGCTTGGGACTTAGAAAATTTGAAGGTGTGGGAGAGTGCATGCGGGGACTTAGAGAGTTTAAAGCTCTACCAACTTCTAAAGCGGTTGGTAGTAGAACAGCTTGTAGAAATCGATCTACAAGCGGTTAGTAATACCAACCGCTTGTAGAAGGCCACTGATAAAAAAAAAGAATGGCAAGGGGCGTTGAGCAAGGTGGTTGAGCCGTACACTCAAGCGCCACGCGCTAGCGAGAGAAGAGATCTTATCGAGCTATGTGGGCACCGTATTGTTTTTAATATTACGCGGTCGCGCGTTTACAAGCGGTTGGTATTACGAACGCAAGCAGAGCTACCCTCTACAAGCGGTTGGTAATACCAACCGCTTGCATAGGGCCTTTCCTGTCCCGCCCATCCATGCGTTACATAGCGGTTAGTAATATTAACCGCTTGTAGAAGTCCTCTTCTAGCGGTTGATAATACTAACGCTTGAGGAGGACTTCTAGCGGTTGTTATTACTAACCGCTTGTAGAAGTGGGTGCCCTATATAAAGTTCATCTTGCTAGCTCTTCCTCACACCCCAAATTTTCTAAGTCCCGCTTCCTCACAACCCAAATTTTCTCGGTCCGCCACCTCAAGCCGAGTCCCAGCCGTGCCACCTCGCCAGGACCTCCTCTGCCACCGCTCGCCCGCCCGCCATTCCACCTCGGAGGACCGGAGATCCTAGGTGCAGCAGCAACGCCCCTCCTGCTCTCTCTGTTTTTATGCACACAAGGTGTTCGGTGAAATGCCCACAAGGAGTGTTTATGTTGTGCTGTGATTAGTGGATGGCTATGAAGTGTTGTGATTAGTGCCCACAAGGAGTGTTGAATGGATGGCTATGAAATGGTTTTTGTTCTGTTAGTGTTCATGTGTTATGGTCCATGCGAGGAGGGAGGGAGTAGTAGTCGGCTGATGAGAAGCGAGAGCCAGTAAATGAGTAGTACTCCTGCTCACATATTAATCTCTCCTTGTCACATTGTAGCAGTGGAAGTAAAATTAATCCATGCAGATGCATGTGATTAATCCCTGCAGCTAGTACTTGGATTCCATTCTCCACAATACATATTCCCTTCTCTCCATTAGAGTTATCACTCATACATATTCCCTTCAACAATTCTAGCACGGTGCACACCTCTATGGGGATTTTGCTTCTTTGAAGTTGCTTTCTTCACAAAAATGTTTGTTTGATAATTATGCAAATTGGTTACGTAGCTAGTTAGTAGATATACAATATCTTTTATATTAACGAAGACTGATCGATACAATTTAATTTGTCTTGAAATGTTGACTTCATATCAATGTTCTTTAATGTCGAATTGAGTTAAGTAAATCAAGTAGAGGTATAGATCCAATTTGAACATAATTTTCAATAGATGTAGCCATGTCTTGACCTTAATGGGTTCAACTCAAATAATAGCCAAGTGACTACTAGTGTCAAGATTAGAAGTATATGTAAGTATATGTGAAATGTGTAAGTATATGTGAAATGTGTAAGTATATGTGAAATGTGTTATTATATTTTTTTACTAGCACTTCATATATTTTTACTACAATAGTTGCTAAATTGTTGTCACGATGATTTAGTTTTCTGCTCTCCATCGGTGATTCATTAACATTCCTCTTTATTTATGCCCAGGGCGTAATCACAATCTATCCTTTATTCAGTTGAAATTTGGTCGGGATGAAGATAAGGACTTCGATAAAATTTCTTTGAATAAAAATTAATGAATCATTCCTTATTAGTGTGGAATAAGAATGATTCGTTATTTTTTTATTCAGCAAATAAGTATATGTGAATTGTCAATTGTATATGTATCTTGTGAAATGTGTAAGTCTATGTGAAATGTGTAAGGATATGTGAATTGTCAATTGTATATGTATCTTGTGAAATGTGTAAGTCTATGTGAAATGTGTAAGTATATGTGAATTGTCAATTGTATATGTATCTTGTGAAATGTGTAAGTCTATGTGAAATGTGTAAGTATATGTGAAATGTATAAGTATATGTGAATTGTCAATTGTATATGTATCATGTGAAATGTGTAAGTATATGATTGCATGCAGAAAGTTCATATATAATCTAAGCCTCGAATTGTTCTCAACAATCTTGTCTTAAGTATATAATCTAAGCCTCGAGATTTGCTCTACTCTAGATGGCGACACCAAGGCGTGGTGACCCGAATACGATGAAGCGGAAAATCTGTTGTTCGAGACCATTCTACTGGGTAGCGTCTTAGCCAATGAGGCCGTTATCAGCGATCGGAAAATCACGATGTTCTTCTTGACGTATTTGTCGATGAGGCCGTTAACAACGATGCAGGGTATACTCTTACCCATTATAAATTCACCGTAAACATTTAATTATTCTAAAATCATTCATATTATATGTGTTTGTGTATCGGCCGGTACCTCATTGGCCACCCATCCGGAATGAGCGAGGACCTAACAAGAAGCCTTCGACAAAGTAGCGTGATAAGCGGAAATCGGCAATGGCGAGTCTGCTAGCCCGGATTCAGCAATTGGGCCTTTCAACAACGCTTGCGGCTACCACGTGAGGGATCACGTCCCAATCGGCATCGAAATGGGCGAAGTCCTGCGGCTACCAAGGCCGCTCTCGGAATGATATAAAGGAAAATTTCACTTTTCGAGGAAGGATACGAACGAAGGCCAAGAGATGGGCTTTGAAGAAGATGGCAACTTCCTTTCGGCGATGGAAGTCGTCCCTCACCCGCAAGTACATCGACAAAGGAGAAAGGCGGACTTCAATAAATTTCCTAAGTGGCCGATCATTGGGATGCTTTCGAGGTACAAAGGTATCGGATCACGGGGCGAGTGCGAGAGAAAAACAAGGTGAATGCGGAAGAAGAAATACCACCACCATCTCGGGACCGGTGGTTACATCAAAAGCTACGCAAAGAAATGGGACAAGCGGAAGATGAGCTTGGCGACGCGATATTATACTGGCGAGAATTGGGAGCCGCATGCGCAATTGGTTATTGGGTCCGCGGGGCAGCCTTGCGATGACAGTAGCTTGGTGATGGCAGCGAGTGATCCGGAAGTTGGTGAAAAGGATTGCGAAGCAATCGGCGAACTCGGTCAGGATCGCTTGCGACGGACGAGGAGAATAGCGAGCTAACATATGCCCTTCAAAACCACGAGCACCGGGGCGGACCACGAGGTTTCGGGAAGGTGCCATGGAGGCGGCTTTGCCAAAGACTCAAGCACTTACGAGTCGGGCGAAGCAAGAGGAGAGATCGAGGGTAGAGTGAGCCGATTGGAGGAAGAGCTTAGAGCTACGAAGGCTTCCATCGATGACTGGTCACATAAAAAGTGTCAAAGCAATGAACCGACCGAGGAGCACTACGTTCGACCAATGTTCAGGCGGCGGAATCCGTGATCGATCCGACCGCGCCAAAAGAGCGATTCTTGGCGTCCGCCGTAGCCTAGTGCGAGCGACCCGCCGCCCGTCATCCGTGGACAGCATCAAGGTTCGCCGCCGGTCATGAGCTACACATTGATATCGTAACCTCTCCTTCAAGGTGGCTACGGCATGGCTTATCCGGTGGAGGCGGGCGGACATTCCACGCAACGGATACCCTCCGGATACTCCAAGGTCACGGTGGAAGAGGTGGTGGGGGCTTGAAGATCTCGTTCTCGATATTCACAGGGGCGGCAGGTGACCAACCTTGGACGAGCCCTCCATGGCACATTCATCCTATGGCGCAAAAAGTACATCATATTTCCGAGATGGTGTGGAGGTTATATCTCGGCAAGAGAGGCCCATAATTTGAGCGGCTCGAGGAGCAAGCACGCCTCCTCATCGACAACCCACGACTCCTCGGCGTCGCTTTGCCGCAATGCTTCCCCGATGGTCGAGGCCACGCCTCCTTCACCTCCGCTCCACAAAGCCCGACTCGCCGCCCGCCCACGCCTTTAAGTAAAAGCACCCAACATCTCCGGTCCACGCCTCCGGCATCTCCCAGGAAGAAGCTCGATGTCGAGAAGGAGAGATCCCACTAGCACCTCCTCCCACGAAATCGGCATCCAACGGCCGAGAGAATGTCAAAACAACGCCAAAGAGGCCATATGACTTGATCTGCGGAGGAGCTAGTTGCATCCGTAAAGACGGATGTGGCGACTTGCGCCAAAAGAAGCAGTCAAGCTTAAAATAGATAAAAAGCGTGAAGCACTTTCAGTCATGCGAACGGCGCGCCCACTGTGATGGCGACTACAAAGGACAATAAGAAAGGCTACGATTAAAATACACGGGCTCCTTGGAGGAAAGAAGAAGAAAGTGGAAGATCGGTGAGTCTTTGAGGACTTGAGGAGAATGGCATTCTGAAGGAGGCGGGACTCAAATCATTAGACCGGGATATTCCAATAATGGCACCAATCAAATGGAAGTATGAGTTCGACAAAAGCGCTAATTGATCCAAAGGATATAAAAGATCTCCCAACCAAGATCGTCAAATGCATGAATGGTACATGGAAAGGGCATCTAAAGGATATACAATGTTCCTCCTCCGTTTCCAAGATGAGTATTTCTTCGCAGGAACAACAGAACTATGGTGGAATTCGATGACTTGTACCATGTGTACCAAGGAGGCGAGGTCAGCGTGTCTTTCATGTCTGGCTTTGGTGTGCACGTAAGTGTCGATCTACTAAGTTTACCGTTTGCTTCCTCCGCACCACAAAATTGAAAATCTAATTAACTTAGTTATCCCTTCTTATGTAGAATGGAGATACAACGATGTAAAAAGCGGGCAAAGCAGAGCGTTGGCTTCATCGACCCGAGAGATTGTCAACGAGAAAATCTGGTCATCTGCTGACAAAGCAAAACAGCTACTTGAGGAATACCTTTTGCATGCATTGTTGAAACAACACTACAAACCGTACATACTTCGCCCTTCAACTTCAAGTCACGTGTTCTCACAAACCTCTTGTTCTTGTATTTCTTAAGCCATTGATAGTACGAGTAGCTACTTATCCATATGTTGCAATATCTGAATAGGTTTCTTTGGATCCTTCTAGTCATCGAGCTTGACAACGGCGGGATTACAGTTTATGACTCAAGAAGGAATCCGGTCCAAAAATACCAATGGTTCATTAACATCCTTAACAAGACATTTGCAAAGTTTAAGAAGAAGCAAAAGGAGAATTCGAGAAAGAATTGAAGTCATAGTAAGCACTTCAGTGCACGTACTACAAAACTATTATTAATATACATCGCCATATCGGTTCTTCATCGATATTAGAAATTTCTCCCGTGAAGGTTAAGCGCCGGCGAGTTGGAAACAACTTATGTGGCTACTCGTGTTCCACTATATTCAAAGTTTTATCCATGGCGGCAATTTGGAACATTATCTTTGAGGTTCGTATATGCATGTCAATTTGTTGCTACAACTTACATTTTAATTAATTGCATGTGATCGGATATTTATATACTTCAGCTTAATTAATTGTCATTAACATCGATGAGCACGTTAACGTGCTCCGCCTCACCGGTCGCGCACTCCAAGAACAACTTATCGGCTTCCTTGTCAGCGAGGTTGTATCTCCAAATGGCGAGTTCCATGTAAGGTTTCTGCGTTGGACACCGCTGAGCGATGATGCGACATCCACGTCGACCAAGGACATAAAGAGTGGCGCATGCAACAAATGAGTTCGATAATCATTTTTTTCATCATTCAAACTTATAGCGTCGGTTGCGTGTATGTACTTGTCCATTTTTACACTATTAAGTTCGTTTTTTGTGTCTTGAGCTAGCATGTGAACATGTGTATGAGTATGCATATGTAATATATATTTAATTGCATAAAACTCCTCCACTCATATTTAATTTCACGGTCAAAAGCGATATACAAAAACTCTTGTAGAACATATTCTATAATGCATATAATCGAAAACTCTCTCCACAACCGGTTGGTGAGTCCAAGCTTCGAGTCTTTTCTCCACAGCGGTTCGTAATACTAACCGAATATCGTTCTCCACAAGCGGTTTGTAACACGAACGCTTGTGGCGTCTATTAAATGGCGGCTACTGCTGGCCTTCTGGACCGCGTTCCTAACAGCTTCGGTGCCCACGGCACTAAGCGGTTCAGCAACCGCTTGTCATACCGGCGGGTATCACACCTTGATTGCTTAAGCGATTATAAAACCGCTTGTAAAGGTTCTGAGCCGCTTGTGATAGCTGGTTACTGTAGTAGTGCGGATCAGATTTTTCTTGTCCGACCGACCAAGCCGGGCGAGTTCGGATCGGATTCGGATTTTTTTTCGGATAATTTTAGGATTCGGATTCGGTTTGGATATTTTAGTTCGGATTCCGGATTGAGATTCGGAAGCACTATCCGTCGGATCGGTATATTTTCGAAAAATTTTCGGATATATCCGATTAATTTCTCCGGATATCTAAAAAATATTTGGCGCGGTGACCCTTTCTTCCTCCACAAATCCACCCGATTCCGGCTAATTGATTAACCGTCTGCTCGATCCCTCCCTCTTCTTCTCCGTTCTCCCCTGGTTGGGAGCTTGAGCAATGGCCAGCAGAAGAACAATGGCGGCCTTGCATAATTAGGAAAGCCGTGGCCTAGGCGCTTAGCGGCGGCGGCGCGCGGCATCTGGGCGGGCGCTTCTGCGAGGCGGCCGGTGTTCCGGCCCTCGGTGCGCCTGCACGCAACGCGCTTTATGCCCCTGGCGGGATCCGGGACCTCGGCGTTGCGTTCCCGCGCATCAACCTCGGCGGGCTCGTGCACCGGCTCGGCCGGAGAGTGGAGGTGGCGAGGCGAGCGAAACTGACCTTGGAGGCGCGGAAGGTCTTTGCCTTGGCAGCAGATGGAGGCGGCGCCATGCGGCGTCGGCCTGGCGCGCTTAGCGCCTTGCCGAGTTCCTCCGAAGCTCTGCTGCAGCATCATCGGGCGGACGCCGCCCCTGTCGCGCCGCCTCGGCGAGTCCGGATCCGTCATCGTTCTCGGGAAGACCGTCTTCCTCGGGCCGAGATGGTGCGATCCTCCCTCCGCTTCAAATAATCAATCCGTCGGCCTAATTTTGTGATCAATCTCTTTCCCAACTTTGGTCTAGTTTTGCTTTGCAGTTAGTAAGAGAAGTTGACACCCAAGAGTTTTGGGATTTTTACTCCGCTCCAAGATGGGAGTTTCTTTTCTTCTCACAAAACCAGAAGAAAATAATCTAATTTTAGCCCCTCGCCAAAATCTGAGGGGAAGAAACAAAATGAAAATCTTAGTAACATTAACTGATAGTTTCAATCTTGCTCTCTGATGGATGAACATGAGGAGAACTCACCTGCCCTCCTTAGTCTTCTTATGATATAATATAAATATTATTGACTTGTTGTATTGTCTCTTTATAAAACATGGAGTTATATTGTCTCTTTATGAAACATGGAGTTGTGGACCTCATGGTCATTTTATCGACTTATTGTAATATTATTTACGTATCATTCTATGTTTGAAACTTATCATCGGCGCCTAATCAGTGTTATATGTGTACTTTATCTGCGGTATCTTGTTTTTGCGCGTTATCCGACAAAATTATTCGATATCATGTCGATTCGCTCCGTGATTCGATTGAATCCGCTACCGATATTATCCGCGCCGTATCCGTGATCCGGTACTATCCGAATCCGATTCGAATCCGACAAAAAATATGGTTTAGGATATGGAAGAGCGATATCCGAATCCGATCCGATTGCACCCCTAGTCACAACGCCGATGTCAGTTTTAGAAAAAGCTATCAAAGAACCTAGGTGATCTACTTCCTAATGATGAGAAAAGTCGTAGTACAAAAGCTTTGTTGTTGGACTTCAGCACGTAACGCTCAAAAGACCGGGCATGTCATACTCTGTCAATAAGGCATGTCAGTTTCTGGCTACACCAACTAGTTTGCACTTGACAACAGTGAAATGGATCCTTTGATATCTCAAGTTCACTGCTGCAGTTGGCCTCAAGATTTAGAGATCGAGTTCTCATATGCTGACTAGGATGGATGCCTTGATGATGATCAACAGGAGGGTTCGCGATA